>JAQZBX010032219.1:0-25958 GCA_029593785.1 Cabassous unicinctus | reverse complement strand
ACCGGAACCTGAAAGAGGGAGTGGGAATTGGGGGGACAAGAGACACGAAGAATGACAGCAAGACAGGATTCTGATCAAGCTGCAAAAGTTTATTGAAGAGGCAGGGTATATATAATCTGAGGGAGGAGGGTGAGGATTAGTGGATCTGAGGGTGGGTGATGGTCTAGAATTGGCTAATGCTGTCACTAGGGTAGGTGGCAGGAATCCCTGATTGGTGGCTGCTGCTGCTGGGATAGATGGCAGAAAACTCTCTAACTTCCTAGAAGAAGGCTAACTGTAGCTAAAGCTGTTCTTTGTTTCAACCCTGACGGCCATGTTACATGTCACCGGTGCCAACCTGCGGGTCACCGGTGGTGCTGACAAGGTGCATAATGTGAATGCTACTGCGAAGGTCCCCAACAGTCTGCCTACTGTATTGATATGAGTTCCATCATGGAAGGCCTGGGTTTGTCTCATCCTTTGTTCTATCACTACAACCTAGGCCTGTTGAGGCACATAGCATAAGCACTGCTGAGTTGTATGGGTGAATGGGAGGCAGGCTGTCAGAAAGACCAACAAATTCAAGAGCTTCATTGTGATCCCACCTTCTTCTAAGCATTCAACCTCCTGCACAGAGTCTGACCTTCAGTTCTGTCTGCAGTGCAGACATCTCTCCCTAGCTCCAGGCCTGTGGTAGTTAACTTTGGTATTTTGCAGAAAGACAAATTTTCCCAAAGTTCTATTCATTTGTACATACATTTTAAACATAATACTAAATATGTTAAATAGCTTGTAACAGAATGTATGAAAAATACCATCAAAATCAATGTTTACTATATTATTTGGGGTTTACTTTATTGCATGCGAGAAGCATATAAGGAGAATTTCTTTAAATATGTTTTAATAGTTATCAAAGATGCTTTCTTCATTGCTTTTTGTTCACTTCATTTTTCCTTTGTATCCCTATTAATATTTTTAAAAAATAATGATGGGATTATTTAAATAATGTGTGGAATGTACAGTGATAAACATCTTCAGTGCATGGGTTGCTAAGTTTTACTAATGCATGCATGCTTTTAAAGATATTATTTCCACCACTTCAGCAAGTTCCCTCCTGCTCTTTCTAAGTTAAACCAGTCCCTCTTTCTTCCCCACCCAGACATAATCAAAGTACTGATTTCTTTAATAAATTTTAGAACTTCATGTCAATTAAATTACTTATTGGTTATTAGGATGGTTCTTTCACTGGGCTTAAGTATAATGAGAATCAACCATTTGGTTGTGTGTATATCATGTTTATTCCATTTCATTCCTGATTAGCAATGTTTTATGTGGCTAATTTTTAATTTGTAATCTTGTTGATAGATGTTTAATATGTCTCCAATTTTACTCTTAAAAATAAAGTGCTATGAACATTCATTTACCAATTTTTTTGGACACGTTTTTTTTCCTTGAGTAAATACCTAGGTGAGGACTTGCTAAACCACATAGCTATGTGTTTATAATTTTAAGAAACTGCCAAAAAGTTTCCAGAGTCATTGTGCTATTTTCAACTTCTATCAGCTCTGTATTAGGGTTCTTGATTCTCCACATCATTTCCAACATTTGATATGGCAACTTTTGTTTTGTTAATTTTAGGCACTCTAGTGGATATGTGTAGATATCCTATTAAGTTTTACTTGTGTTTTTCTTAGGAAAACATTTGTGAACAATTTTACATGATTTTCTTGGTCATCTTCTTTAGTCAAGTCCAATATGTGGTCGTCATGTTGCTGGGGCACACACATCAAGGGCCATTATGTCCCTTGGAGAATTGATTCCTTTATCATTAAATAATGTCCTTTTAAATCCCTGATAATTTTCATTATTTTGATGTGACCTTTGTCAAAAATTGATACTACAGTATTTCTTTGGAATAATGTTTGCAGAATATAGCTTTCTCCATACCTTTATTTTCATATTCTGAGTTTATATTTAAAGTGAATTTCTTATAGAAAGCATATATTTGTTGTTTTTTTAAAATGCACTCTGTTATTGTCTTTCTTTGAATGATGGGTGAGTCTAGTGACATTTGAAGTCATGATCGGTATAGTTGGGTTAATGTCTACTCTATATTTAATTGTTTTCTATTTTTGGCATTTTTCTTGGATTCTTTTTCTTCCACTCTTTTTCTACATCCTCTGATTTAATTGAGAATTATATATGAATTCCATTTTCTCTCTTGTTCATCATATCAATTATTTATTGGTTTTGTTATTTTGGTGGTTGCCCTAGAGTTTGCAATATTTATTTACAAGTATGTAAGTAAATGTTTAAATATCACTGTGTCATGTCACTGGTAATTTACAGCAGAGTATTTCCATTTGCTCTCTCCTGTCCCTTGCCATCATTCAATTCATTTATGCATAAGCTATCATCATGCAATATAGTTGCTATAATTGCTTTTAATTAAAATGTAATCTGTTAGATGAATTAGATGAAAAAACAACATATTTTATTTACTTTCATTTATTGCTTCTTAACACTCTTTCTTCTTTTTATATATCTGACATTGTGCCCTATATCATTTTCCTTCTGTTAAAAACTTCTTTCAACATTTCTTGCAAAGCAAGTCTACTACCAACAGATTGCCCGTTTTTGTTTGCCTAAGAAAATCTTTATTCTTCCTTCACCTTTTTTTAAAAGATTCATTTTATTTATTTATTTCTCCCCCCACCCCTCGCCACCCCATTGTTTTGTGCTCCCTGCCTGCTCTCTCTAAGTTCGCCTGTGTCTGCTTGTCTTCTCTTTAGGTGGCACCAGGAACCGATTCCGGGACCTTCCAAAGTGGGAGAGAGGCACTCAATCCCTTGAGCCACCTCAGCTCCCTGGTCTGCTGCATCTCTCATTGACTCTCCTCTGTGTCTCTTTTTGTTGTGTCATCTTGCTGCACCATCTCTCTGCATGTGCCAGCACTCCTGCCCAGGTGAGCTCTCCTGTCCAGGCCATCACTCCTACATGGATGAGCACTCCGCATGGGCCAGCACTCTGTGTGGGCCAGCACTTTCAAGGGCCAGCTGTCTGCTCAGGCCAGCTTGCTGTTTAAGCCAGCTTGCCCTTCACCAGGAGGCCCTGGCAATCAAAACCTGGACCTCCTATATTGTAGATGGGAGCCCAATTGCTTGAGCCATATTTGTTTCCCTCTTCCTTCACCTTTGATGGAACATTTCCCTGGGTATGTAATTCTACAATAGTATGTTTTATATTTCCTTTCACCATTTCAATTAGTTCACTTTTCTCCTTCCTTGTTGCATGGCTTCAGAAGAGAAGTCCAATCTCATTCTCAGCTTTGTTTCTCCCTAGGTAACTGAATTTTGATGTGTGTTTTTTCTCTCCTCTGACTCCTTTCAATATTTAATCTTTGTCTTTGTGACCTTTGGTTTGGATATATGCTAGGTATAGATTTTCAAAAAGTATTTATTATGCCTGGGATTCTCTGAGCATCCTGGATCCACTGATGGTGTCTGGCATTAATTTTGCAAAACACTCAGGCATTACTACATCATATATTTCCGCTGCATATCTCTTTCTTCTCCTTCAGTTATTTCCACTATCCTTATATTACACGTTTTGTAATTTTCCCACAGTTCTTGGATATTGTGTATCATTGTTTTCATTATTTTTTCTCACTGCTTTTATTTTGGGAAGTTTCTACTAGAATGTTTACAGCACACTGGCTATGTCCTCTATGAGGCCAGCCTACTGGTGATCCCATCAAAGGGATTCTTCATGGGGCTCTTGATTTCCACCCCTTTTACTCTCCAAACTGTGCCTCACTTGCCTCATTCCAAACCCAGCACTGTTTCCAAATCTCCACTTCCTACCACTTTAGACATTAACAGAAATTCTGCATCTCTCTTGTCTCCATCATTGTTTTCTAGATTAAGGATAAGACAAAGATAATGACCTGAGTCTAATGACCTGCACTATTTTATTTTAACACTGTTCATCATGGGCTGCAATGTAAGTAGCCATCTAGTCCATGTAAAAAGCTGCAGCTCTGGGCTTGTTGAAAGCATTTCTTCTACTTTCTCTTTGGCTTCTACCTCTCCATGCCGGTGTAAGATTTAGTGGGCCAATCTTAATCTTCTCAGTGTGAGCATCTACTTATAAGGAAAATCATGCCAGGAGTTATGGCTCTTCAGTATTTTGGGTCACAGGCCCCTTTGAAAGACTGTCACTCTTACATTATCTCCCCCAAAGAAATAAAGTTGGCTTATTATTTGGGAGGGTTCATTTTCTCCTAGACTGAGCGCAATCATTACTAGGGGCCTTGGGCCTCAGGTTAAATCCCCCGATGTTACTAGAAGGTTCTAAATTGAAACCCAGAACATTTCAAGGCAGTTATTCTTATTGAAGTATAAAAAAGTGGGGGAGTTGAACTCTGATGAGATTAGGTGGAGGAGATGGAGGAGACATTTTAATTCTATATGAAAATATGGCTAAAGCTATGAACACTCTCTTCAGAAAATATGTATTGGCACAAACCCAGCTTTGTGTACAGTTTGAGGGCATCAGGACATAAAGTGGTTCTTCATTATCATTTTCATCTCTATAGATTTTCACTATGTGTATTTTCGTAACATATGTCCTTCATCAATAATACCTCACCCTAGAATTTAATGGTACATATTCAGAGACCCCACCCTAGAATTTCATATTCCAACTCTTCTTTCCTTTTGCAGGTCACAGAATAGTATTCACAGCAATGAGGGAGCAGAACATACAAGCACTGCCCAGTGATGTCCTCAGAGCCACTGTGACCCTCTTGATACAATAGACCTCCAACAGTCCTGGTGAGACCCACTTGGAATAAAGGGAGTCTCAAAAACCTGGGGACCTAGATTTTGGGGCACACAAGTGAGAAAGAACAAGAGTGCCAATGGCTCTTACCCCAAGACATTGAACCCAGGTGGAACCATCTAGCCCCTGATGCAATATTGAGAGAGGCCTTGTGAGCCAAATCTCATCTCAGGAGCCAGCATACCTGGGGCTGCACAGTCAGTGTGCCTAAGTTGGGAGCTGAAGCACAATGGTCTGGGTGTCTAAGACCAGACCTAGAGCCCAAGAGGACAGTGATGGGACAGGGTCAAATTTTACCCTGACACAGCCTGCATTATTCAGCTGCATATCAGCACATCCTGTATTTGTCTTCTTCCATGGGTGAGGGCAGGGTCAACAGGAGCCCATGGTACCTGGCACCCTGCTTTGCATAAGCTAACTCATTCCCCATGACCAGACAACCCTGATATTGAGAAATGATGGCTACTGGGGAAATGAGAGAGTGAAGTGATCTCCAGCTGGGCTGTGTGCCTAATTATGCTGGGGCAGAGAAAGCAAGAAGGTGACCACTTTTAGGGAAATTCTACAAGGGCTAGTCAGTGAGAGTCAGAGAACAGGCCACACACCCATAAATGTGTCAATTAGTGTGTTCTTTGCCTTAGTTTGCATACAATCGCCTTACAAAGTCTCATGTATATATCAACACTCTTTGCAGAAAAAAATCAGTCCCCAATGGTATGTACACTCTAGACACATCCAAGGTTTTCTGGAAAGATGAATTTTAAAAATTTGTGATTTGAGTCACCTGGGATGCTTTTCAATACCACGGATTACCAACTTTCACACCATACTTCCTAAAACAGCTTATCAAAAGCTTAAGCCCAGTCCCTGTAATTGTAAACATGCTACCCTGGGTACGTGCATGCTCAGGGCAACCTGCATAAGGACATACACAGCATTATCTCATTCTTGCCCCATATCTCTTCTCCAACCCTGTTGAGGCTCATGATGAGATAGAGCAACTGTAGCATTGTGGAGTAGATGAGGAAGAACATGATGAAGCCAGTGGACAGGAGTGAGAAAGAGATGGAGTTAGGCTATGTGTGATTGTTCCCTTGGCCCAAGTCTGGTGCTTCCATTTCCAGGTAAGTTGGTGTCTGGGCCTAATGAGGAAGTCAGAACATGCCATGACTCCCTAGTACCAGTGCAGTAATTAAGTAGTCATGGGAAAGCTCTCAGTGGACATCTGGGTTCCCAGCAATGTTTGCAAATGATTAGGGCCCCAGCTTAGGGAAGATGATGTTGCCCTTTAACTCTGAGTGGATAGTAGTATTCCATGAAGGATGGGCTCTGCCTTGGCATGTCCATAAAAGAGCCATTGTCCAGCAGACTGAACCAACACCCACTATCACTATCTGTCTGAAACCACCAAAGTTAGAGTTGGACAAAACCCAATGAGAGAAGGAGCATATCTTGCTTTGGGTCTCCTGATTTGGTTACAGGTCCAGTGAGGGGCAACTGTTCTATGAACATAAATGGCCACAATCTGCATATGAATTCAAGTATCATCAATTACTGGTACTTTTGGCAAAGAACAAGTCCAGCTGGAATTGATATTTTTATAAATTTTAATAGAGTCTTTGTGTCTCAGTGGGGATGTAGGAAGCAGAGGAGAGTGGCTTTCTGCCTAGGGGCATAGGGACCTCATGCTATCATAATTGATTTGTTTATTCATTAATTCAGTGAAGGTTGAGACTAGTTCTGAAGTCCCTCTCCTCCCATTGACTGGCCTGAGAGCAGCAACATTTAACACAAACGTTTGATCCCAAAGGAGTCTGTAGCCCTGAGTTCATCCATTAGTTTTCCAAATACAAGGCTTCCTTAGGGGTTCATTGTAAGCTGGGGCTAAAAGAGGAGGAAGGCTCACCAACATGACTGACTGACTAGATGTCTTTCCAAGCATAGAGAAAATCCCACTGCCTTGAAAGGAAACCATAGTCCAAGAACACCACCCATAGACATCTCCCCAGACTGCCATCCTTCTGATGAGTCATCTGAGGATGATCTTTGCTCTTGGACAAAGGCCACCTCTGGAAGATCTTCTTTGTTGTGGCCTTACCATCCTCCCCACATGCACATGGGCAACCAGCCCTGTCCTCCTCACCCTCTGTGCCTCAGGGCATTACAGGGGCTCCAGCAGAGCAAAAAGTTGGGCATGGTGTTCTAGGTCTAAGCCAGGCATGGTGAGCTACACATAACCCTCTACCTGCTTGAGTACAAAGAATGTCCAATGGCTGAAAAAAAATCCTCTAAGGCCTGGTCCATCCAGTTGCTCAAGATAGAGGATGTACTGCTGAGGGTAGACAAGCAATCTGCATGATAAGGGGAATGGGATGTTCTTTCACATGGCCATCCAAGCATAACCATCACAGGGGCTGGGCTCCTGTGTCTACACCTGCCTGTCCAGTGGACAGCATCTCCAATCCCCAACCCCACTTGGTCTGTGCTGGCAGTGGCAGGACTGGACTCTAGAATGGAACTAGAAAAGAGCCTCAATTATAGGATTTTCTCCATCTATGGTCTGACCAACTCTCCCCTTCTTCAGCAAAGTCTGTTATACTTCAAAATCTCTCCCCACTGGAATTCCATGAAGGTAAGGAGCAGTTGTGTTGCTGATGATGCCTTGGCAGTACCACATATTAGGAGTTTCATACATATCTGCCCTATGAGGGAAATGAGAGTGTCATCCTGCCTCAGCCTGTCCTGATCCCTCATGGACCTTCAATTTGTAGTCATGCCCAGAAGTGCTGCCTGGGATGAGGCTGTGAAGGTGATGTATTCTCCCATGGGATGGACCCCCAGGGCCCCTCAGCATCCAGTGACCCAGCAGCCCATCTACAGCTCACTTGAATTTGGCCATCCATCAAGGGAAGCCCTTTAGCACTACCCTCCAGTGAGCATCATGGGATGTGTGAGGCCCAGGTCTATGCTCAGACCCCTGCCTCAACCTTCACATTCCCCTTCCTGCTCTGGGGTAAAAGAAGCTCATCTTTCCTTGCATAGTTCATGACTTTCTTGAAGCTTCAGGATTCCACCACACCAGGTCTAATGAAGGAATGTACATCTACATCAGAGGAGACCTGATGGTGTCACATCTCACTTAGTTCACTTACTGGTATGCCCTCATTGGAATGGAAACCCAAGGAGGGCAGAATTTCTATCTGCTAGGTTCCCCAAATGCAGCTCAGTGCTGAGAATAGTGCTAACACATAGTAACCATTTTTTCTTTAAGGAAAACAGGAGCCCTGAGCAGCCTCTTCTCAGATATTTGAGTGGGGCTTAAAGAGGAAAGTTTCTTCTACAAGCCCCCAGTGATCCCAGCTTTGGCTACATCAGGAAGGGGTCACCTTAAATGAGGGTTTCTTAACAAAGGGTAAATGAGCTTGAATTTAATAAAAAAAATATTCTTGTGGGGATGTGTTTGTGCAGGTGTGATATAAATATTAAATAATACACAGTATAGTGTGGACTTAGTAAGGTGTCCATTGTTTTCATATGACTGGCAAAGGGGTATGTGGAACAAAAAATGTTAAGAACCCCTGCATTAAATGGAATCTCAAACATCCTTTACAGATGGGAAAATGGTTTGCCAAAAGTCCAGCGAGAGTGAGGGGTGAGGCATAGCTCCCTAATGGGGGAGAAGGAAATGCCACACATAGACAGCACTTGCTACTCTGCCCACCCTTCCCACAGACCCAGGCAACATAAATGCACTTTACAGGGCTTCTCCCATTTAGTACTGACAATTACCCATGTGGTTAGCCCTTCTGCCACCCTACTTTTCAGAGAAGCAAATTGAGGCTGGAATTCAAAAGTTCCTGGAGCCTCTGGGTACTTGCCAGATAGCTACAATCACGAGAGGACACAATCATCTTGACCTGAGAGTAGAATAGGGTGGAACCTAGGCCAGCAGTTTCCTGACATTTTGGCACTTTACTCAAATTCAGAATCCAAAACATGAATAGAATGCTCTTTACCCTCTTTGGTTTCCAGGCACCCAAAGCAGAGTCTGAGCTCTGAGGATGTTGTATATCATCCCTGCTTTACTGAAACAGTGGCTCAGGACCAAGGAAGGAAGCCAAGTAGAGGGTGTTGAATATGACCCCAGAAACCACTTCTCAAGTCAAACTCTGGATACCTACTTTAGGTCATGGGACTGGCAAGAGCCAGCCCATCCCCACCTTAGGTGAGAGTTCAAATCCTCAGCATCCATGATTCTCCTGCTGTGGCTCTTGGCCCTGCCTTGGGTGTGACCTGTAACCCCCAACCTGAGGTCATGGACCAGAGCCAGCTTTGATAGGAGGTCTAGCATGGATGAATAGAGGTGGACCAACTTCTGCTCTGCAACACCACAGGACACAGAGACAGCCAATGAGTTGTGTGACCCCTGAAATGAGTTTATGGGCCAGGCTCTGCTGATCAACAAAGGACCCTGACCCATCTCCTGTAAGAAGCTTTCTCACAAACCTTAGGCCAGTGACCTGCCATTTCAGCATTTAAGGAAGAGGGCAACCTATGGACTAGTGAGTATGTAGGATAGGCTGTAGGTGGGTGTTGGGGGTTGTGCTCAAAAACAGCTCATCCTCTGCTCATTGAGTCCTCGTAGAACCTGGTGTAAAGCCTCAATGCAGGGACTTTATGGATAACCAGAGATGGCATGAAGAAAACTTCAACACAAAAGTTAGGCAAACTCACATTTATTATTTCTGCAGGTTTAAGGAGCCAAGGTCAGTTCAAAGTGACTCAGATCCAACTCTCCATGCTGCGGTTTTGCTCTTGCTGAAACACCAAAGTTACTATTTAGCATTTGCTTTGATTATGCCTTAACTTTTAAGCATATGGATGATCATACATAGCTAGTTATATAACTGCATGATTAGTATGTTCAGTAAATCACATCTGCACCTACATTGCATGATCAAAAAATGGGTGGATAACTCCACCCCTGGGTGGGAAATTTACTATGTTAATTAAGCAATATCAAGTGAGGACAGCAAGGGGCTCCTTCTGTGCAGGTCTGGCCAAATGGTTGAAGCTGGTTTCATACTGCATTGCTTCAACGGGATATTCTTGACCACCAAAAGCAGAATTTGGCATAAAGAGAGGGTTTCATCTCATTGCCTTCTAATTTACATACAATTTTTTCCTTTGTAGTCTAGCAACAGGGAGAGAAACAAGTTACTTTCAGGTATTCAGTCATCCTATATCCATCACCAGGACAGCTCCTTCTAGAATTGCTCTGTGCCACCCACCCCCATTGTCCCCCTGGGCCCCAGGAACATCTCCCCTCTTTGCTACCTCCCAATCGCAGTATCAATCCCAGATACTGTGTTATTCCAGGCTGCTGGGGGCCCTTACTCACTGCTGGGTTCAGACCTGGAGCAGATGCTCAGGCTTCAGTGGATGATGAGGCACTCAGCCCATTTCAGCCTTGGCAGGGTCCCACCCAGATGGCACACCAGGTCTTTTCTTCCCCCCAGGCCAGTCCCACATCTCCCTGAAAGTCAGGACAATGCCAACAAGCAGATGTGAGGGGGAGGTTCTGGGGATAGCATGTGCACACAGCTATCTCCTGGGAACCATCTGACACAAAAGCCTCAGTCCCCAGCCACCACCCTCTCTGTGCCCCAATGTCACTTAGGGCTTGAATCCATTCCAGAGCCAGCCAGGTTCTGAGAGCTTGGAGAAATAGGGGACAATGAAGTATTTCACCCTTCACCTGTTATCACAGTCCCCAGATGCCACCCAGAGAGCCTGGCCAGAAAGATGGCCCAGGTTAGGGAAGACCAGGAAGCTGTCAGCACCCTCTGAGTCTGGGCCAAAGAGAAGTTTAGGCAGCCTTGATCCTTTTCTTCTGCCAGAACCATAGGTTATGTGAGCTGGAGGGTCTCCTTGGTGTAAGGGTAAGGTGGAAGGAACCAGGGAGGTGGGTCTAACCACCAGGGTGAATGCTGGGGGCAGTTGCTGTTGTTAGGAAGATCTTCCTGGATACTCAGTGTTTTCCCCCATTTTATAGATGAGCAGTCGGCAACAGCACAAGTGTTCCAGCATGGAAGGTGTGACTCAGGTTCTCCTCTCTCACCCATATCTGTTACTTCTGCTGGTCATCAGAAGCCTTTTTCTGCATTGAGTGCTCCTCAAACTCGGTTGATCTCTGCAGGACCATCCTCTTTAGACACCTTCAATTCCCCTAAAACATTCCGCAACTACCCTTATGAGGATGGAATCCCAGATTCCCAAACATGTATATGGATTATGGACCTTCTCTTCCCCAATTCATATGAGCTAGGTTCTCCCAGGCCCTTGCTGTGACTACCTGTAAACAGTCCCCCAATACACTAGGTGGTCAAGAAACAGTCTTCCATGGTCCAGAGCATGTCAAATCTAATGGAGGCTCTTCAGGCCCAGTGTCCTTTGTACAAAAATGCTGAGATGTTGAGGTCAAGGGACAAAATGTTTCTGTAGATCTGGTTGAGCAGCTCCTTCCAGCACTGGCCCCTGGATTTTTTGTCCCACAGGCAGGGCCCAAGGCTGTGACAGGGCATCCCTTTCTGAAGGAAATCCTCAGGGCTCAATACCCAATCTACAGCTCTCTTGATCTCCTTTCTTCCTGCAGGGGAAAGGTACCACCCACTAATAGACACCTAGCTGGAATCATAGGATGACTGTAGACAGGGTGTTGCCAGACCATCCATACCACCAACCCATAATCCTCACTGTGGTCTGCGGTCATAGTAGCCACTCTTGATCCAAATCACCCACTTTTTCTCAGTCGATCCAGACATCTTCCACAGAGGGATAGGTGAGCATGTTCTACCTAATTTCCTGGATATGCCACCTGCTGATGATGTCAATGTCAAATGTTACTCATCATACTTGCCAACTAGAAAGGGAGTCCCAGGAGGGAAGGACATTTTGTCTTTTTGCTCTTTGAATTAGGCTAGCTCTTAAAGAAGTGCTTTCATATTGTGACAGTTTGAAGCAGGGTAGATCCCAGACAATTCTATTCTAATAGATAATCCATTCCTGTGCTTGTAAACCTATTTTGGAAATTATCTTTTGATTAGATTCATTTAAGGGAACTTCTTTTTAACTAGATCGCTTCAGTAGGTCATGACCCATACTGGGGTTAATTCTTTCAATGGAGTCTTTCATAAACTGGAATAAAAAGCCACAGACACAGGAAAAAGTGGCAGAGACAGAGAGAAGCCTTTAGAATTTGACATCAATGAACCCAGAATAGAGAAAAGCCACACACAGAGCAGACCAAAGCTGAAGCAGGAAGGCTCAGAGGAGAGACGAGAAATTAGAAGATCCTGCCAGGTGTCTGATCACCCACAGCTGAGCTCTAGGGCAAGGGAGCCTGGAGAAGAAGGCAGAGACCAACAGGGCCACCAATGTGGCTTGCCATGTGGAAAGAGTCCAGGATTGCCAACACCTGACCTTCGGAGAGAGCTTCACCTGATGCCATGATTTGGGCATTTTCCCCAGGTTCATGTAAGTTTTTAACCTATTAAATCCCATTTTAGAAGCCAACACATTTCTGGTATGTTGCATTGATGATCTTTATTTTTCGCAAACTAAAACATAATCAACAGACACTACATATGTATTTTGTCTTTTTAAATAAGTGAGCTGTATTAAGGACTTTTCCAGGTATCTGAACTGGCTTTGGGACTGAATGCCAGCCCCTTGAGTTCCATGTACTGACTAAAATAAGGACAAGGGATCCCTAGGTAGACTCTCATACATGCTTTACAAATGGACACATGGACCATGAAGGTTTCAGGCAAGGTTCTCTTCCAAGGGAAAAGGAAGGTATGATTTAAAAAATACACATAAAAAAACAACTCTGCTTTCCAGCAGCCTTTCCCAAAGAACCAGGTATGAGATGGAACTTTCCATTGTTTACCTGATTTAATCCTTACAATATGTTTACAAAGTTGGTCTTCCTGCCACCTCACTTTTCAGAGGTGCAAACTGAGGATATATTGTGAATTGACATTCCCAAAGCACCCAGCTAGTTGGCCATGTTGCCACTGTTCCACGGGGGGCAGGGGCTCAAATTTGTAACCACAGGTCCAGGACCTGTTGGGTTGTGGTGAAGGCACAGCATGTGGCCAGGAAGCCATTGATAGAGAAAAAGTTGCCTTGTGGAAGATGGGACTAAGGTGCTTTCCCAGCTCTTCAGGTGTGTCTGTCTGGATAGCCTCATGGTGAAAGTCTCACCTGTACTCAGGGATGAGTCATTATCACACTGGTTAGGGGTGTCACAAGAGGAAGATACAATTAGTGGCAGCAGCATGAAGGAGCAGGAGAGTTGGCAACAGGCACTCAGACTGGGAACCCAAGCTCTCAGGGGCAAGAGGTGGAACATTAGAGTCTCCAGCACAAAAAGTTTCTCAGATTTAAAAGTAGAATTTGAAGTTCTACAGTGATATAAAATAACAGTACCTTCAAATCAGTTTGTTAGCTGTGTAATAAGAACAGCTGCTTGTGTTGTGAGCCTACATGAGGGGCATTTTCCTAGTGAGCCTCACAAATTGTCTCCATTCATGAGATGGGAAAAATAGAGGCCAATTCACTGCTCAGAGTTCAGCAGATCACAACCCAGAACCAGTCATGCTCAGGCTGAGTGCTCTTCCTCATGCTATGAGAGGCTGCATTTCCTCCTCACTTGGCAGCTGGGAGGGACCAGGGAGATGGACCACCAGGATGTCTTCTCAGGTCTCAGGGTCATGTTGCACTCACGCCTAAGCTGTTGCCTTTTAACTATCTCCTCTTTTATTTTTATTTATTTACTTTATCCATTTTCACCCCCCCCCATTTGCTGTTTTGTGTCCATTCACTTGGCAATTCTCTGTGTTCTGTTTCCTGCCCTCTTTTCTCATCCTTCTTCTCCAGTCTTCACTGGGATTCAATCCTGGGGACCTCTGATGTAGGAGAGAGGTGTTCAGCCACTGGCACCACCTCATTTCCTGCTTTTCTGCATGTCTTATCTTAACTCTTCCCTGTGTCTCTCTCCTGTTACATCATCATCTTGCTGCATGGCTTGGTGAGGTTTGGTGGCTTGCCCATGAATGAAGCCTAGTGGCACATGTGCCTTCGATATATTTTTTTATTTTACTGGGAGGTCCTGGGGATTGAACCCAGGTCCCTCCATATGGCAGATGGATGCCCAACCATTTGAGCCACATCCACCCCCTATGGCCTCCTCTTTATACAGTCATTCAACAGGTATTTACAGAGTGCCCCCTTGGTGCCAGTCACCTGGGCAGGCACTCTCCATGTCCTCTTGGTGCTTAGAGCTGTGGTGGTGGTAGGGATAATCATGATGACCTGGCAAATGATGGTATAGAGATGAGGAGAGCTATTATGATACCATGGAAAGGCACCCACTTCAGAAAGATACAAATCCGGGCAGGCTTCCTGGAGGAAGTGATGGATGCCAGAAGAGTCTCCTCAGGAATTGTCTAGTTGCTGGGCTGGGTGTGTTGAGAAGAGAAGGCCTGATGATGGGTCATATCTAAAATGTTGTGCTGGGCCATGCCTAGGAAGCCAGAGGTTGATGTACTGTCATGTGTAGGAAGGGAGGTGTTGACTATGGAGAACATGAAGCTTCTTTTTCAAGGGCAGCTGGCAGGGGACTGAAGGCATTCTGTGCATGTAAATTTGTTTTCTTATTAAAGTGCTATCTCCCAAGTTTCAAAAGCTTCAGAGCAGGAAAAGCTCTGATGTGTTCTGATGATATTTGCAGCTGTACTTACACAAAGCTTTGTTGTGATCATGTGGGAACAGGTGATGAGGGGTTACTGCTTGAACTCTGTCCCTAGCCACTTCCTGCACTGACTCTCTGTGCTTGGTCAATCCCCCAAACCCAACCCCAGGCCCTCCTGCACACTGAACTCCCTGATCCCAGGCCCTCAGCTCCCTTCATGGAAAAGGCATCCATTCTGGTTGGTTTCTAGGCATTGAATTCTGTCATTTACACAACAAACATCTGAGGACCAGGCCCTAGGATGGAATTGGGAAGAACACTAGCCCCCAGGCTTGTGGCCCTTCAGCTGTTTCTTGGAGAGGCTTGTTCCAAGGAGTTTGCTGAGCCTGGGCACAGAATCTAGAAGGAGTGAAGCAGGTCTCCCCTGTCCTCTGCCAAACTAATCCTGCCCCAAACCTGGCCTCCATATCTAGATCTCTATTGGGCTCCACTTCCAGGAGCTTCTTCCTGCTCCATACTGCAAACTCCTTGAATGCAGGTTGTGCAATTTCACAACACCCTTGCTGCACATGTCCCACCTTTAACCAGGTCAGGGGCAAAGAGTCCTGGAAAATATTTCTTGGTTCTCTGCTCAAGAACAACACAACCTCATTCTTCTAAAGGCCCTGCTGTGTCTTCCTGATGGACACTTCATCTACCCACAATGTGGACACCTGTGCTGAAACATAGAACATCTGGACAGAGGTTAAATAAAGAAACAGAGAGCTTGAGTAATATGATAAATGAACTAGATGTAATAGACATAAAACATTGCACTGCAAAACAGCAGGATATACATTCTTTTCAAATACTCATGGATCCTTCTCCAGGATAGACCATAGGTTGGGTCACAACACAAGGGTCAATAAATTTTAAAAGATTGAAATTGTACAAAACATTTTCTCTGATCATAACGGAATGAAACTAGAAATCAATAATGGATGGAAAAAGGGAAAACTCACATAAGTATATGGAGATTAGACAACACACTTTTAATAATCAGTGGGTCAAAGATGAAATTGCAAGATGATTCAGCAAATATCTTGAGATGAATGAAAATGAGAACACAAAATATCAAAATCTATGAGACATGGCAAAGGTAGTGCTTAGAGGGAAATTTATAGCCCTCAATGTTTACATTAAAAAAGAAGAAAGAGGTAAAATTGAAGATCTAACTGCACACCTGAAATAACTATAAAAAGAGAAGCGCACTAATCCACAACCAAGCTAAAGGAAATAAATTGTAAAGATCAAAGGAGAGGGCATTGTCTGAGTGGGTGAAGATTAACACAATAACCAAGTGAATGTTGAATTCCCATCCTGGAGAGCACTGTCACATTCCCTAATGTAGCAGCAATGGTCCCCCAAGTGGAGGGACAATGACTGGTGAAGAAGGATGGTCTATTGATGGGCCCTTGATATTGATGACTATATTTGTGAGCCTTTTCTCATGAAACTGAAACAGCCTAATGTTGTGGTGTGCTTAAGAGTTTTCCACTGAAAGCCTCCATGTTGCTCAAATGTGGCCTCTCTCTCAGACAAACTCAGCATAAAAATCCATTACCTTCCCCCCAGCATGGTACAAGACTCCTGGGGATGAGACTCCCTGACACTATGGGATTACTATCAATCACCGACTAGGAGGTGAGGATTGACAACCACCAAACCAAGGAGGTGAGAGACCCTACAACTCCAAGCAAGAGAAACCCATCCATTGGCTGTATGGGATCAAAGACCCTTCTCAATTACAGGTGGAGTGGAAATCACTATCCCAGAATCCTCAGGACAAGAGGATGAACTATGGACTATTTTGGACTTATTGGTATTCTATTATAAACTTGTGTTTCTAGCAATGGAAGAAATTACAGCATTGATGTGAAGGCAGTGGCCACTGGAGACTCTGGGAGCAGGGGCAGGGAAAGACAGGTGTAATGCATGGGGTTTTGGGGACTTGGGAATAGTCCTGAAAAGCATTGCAACGACAGATATATGTCATTATATATCTTCCCATAGCCTGCAGAATTGTGTGGGAAAGAGTGTAAACTACAATGTGAACTTTGTTCCATGATCAATGGCAATGCCCCAGAATGCATTTATCAATTGCAATGAATATGCCACAGAAATGAAGGATGTTGTTTATGTGGAAGGGTGTTGGATGTGTGGGTAGTGGGACATATGAGAATCCCTATATTTTTTGTGTAACATTTGCATAACCTAAGTATCTTTTAAAAATAAAAATATATATATTTAAAAAATCAGTGCAGAAATTTGAAATTGAGAACAATAAATGGAGAGAATCAACGCTGACCACATAGAAATAAGAGTGGTCATAAGAGAATACTATGAACAACTCTATGCCAAAAAACTAGAAAAATTAGACTTGATGGACAATTTCCTAAAAACATACAAAGCACCTACAATGACCCTTGAAGGAACAGAATATCTCAAGAAATCAATCAAAAGTGAAGAGATTGAAGCAGCCATCAAAATCTTTCCAAAGATGAAAAGCCAAGGACCAAATGGCTTCACAGCTGAATTCTACCAATCATTCAAAGGTGACAATACCGATCTTTCTCAAGCTCTCCCAAAAAATGGAAAAGGAAAGAATGCTACCAAACTCATTCTGTGATACAATCATCACCCTATTACCAAAACCAGATAAAGATATTACAAAAAAGAAAAGTAGAGACCAATATCTTTATTGAATATAGATGCAAAAAAGCCTTGGCAAAATACTGGCAAACAGAGCCAAAAGTAAATTAAAGAATTAAACACCACGATTAAGTGTATTTTATCCAACATATGCAAGAAGGGTTCAATACAAGAAAATCAATTAGTGTAATTAACCACATTGATGAATTGAAGAAGAAAAATTATATGATTCTCTCAATTGATGCAGAAAATGCATTTTACTAAATACAGCACCCTTTCTTGATTTAAACACTCCAAAAGATAGGAAATGAAGGAAGTTTTCTCTATATGGTAAAGTGCATAAATGAAAAACCAACAGCTAGTATTGTACTCAATGGTGAAAGACTGAAAGTTTTCCCTCTGAGTACAGGAATAATGCAAGGATACCCAGTATCACCATTAATATTCAATATTATGCTAGAAGTTCGGATAGAGAAAATAGTCTAGACAAAGAAATAAAAGGCACCCAATAGGAAAGAAAGAAATAAAACGTTCACTATTCACTGATGATATGATCTTATATCTAGAAAATCCTGAAAAACCCACAGCATAGCTCCTAGAATTCATAAACACATTCAGCAAAGTAACAGGATACAAAACAAATATGCAGAAATCAACAGTGTGGTTTTATACACTATGATGTGAAATCTCAGGAAGAAATCAGGGAAAAAATTCCATTTAAAATAGCAACTAAAACCTTCGAATATTTAGGAATAAACTTAACCAAGGACATAAAAGGACCTGTATACAGAAAACTACAAAACATTGCTAAAAGAAACCAAAGAAAACTGAAATAAATGGTAAGATAGTTCATGTTCATTGATTGGAAGACTAAATATGGTTAAGATGTCAATTCTACACATACTGTTTTACAGACTCAATGCATTATCAATACAAATCCCAACAGCATGCTTTGCAGAAATGGGAAAAAAAAAAAACAATTATCAAATTTATTTGCAAGGGTAAGGGAGGGACCCCGAATATCCAAAAATACCTTTTAAATGAAGAAAGAAGTTGGAATACCCTTATTTCCTGACTTTAAAGCATATTACTTAGCTACAGTAGGAAAAAAAGCATGGTACTAGCATAAGGACAGACAAATTTACTCATGTAACCTAATTGAGAACTCAGAAATTGACCCTCACCTCTCCAGGCAATTAATTTTTGAAAAAGGCTTTTAAGCCCACCCAGATGGGCCAGAACAGCCTATTCATCAAATGGAGATGGCAGAACTGGATAGACATATCCAATAGAAAGAAAAGGATCCTATTTCACACCTTAGAGAAAATTAAAATAAAATGGATCAAAGATTTAAATATAAAAGCAACAACAATAAAATTCCCAGAAGAAAATGTAGGAAAATAGCTACAAGATCTTGTGGTAGGTAGTAGTTTCTACCTTACTCCCAAAGCATGAGCAACAAAAGGAAAAATATATAAATGGAACCTCCTCAAAATTCAACACTTTTGTGCCTCAAAGGACTTTGTCAAAAGGGTGAAAAAACAGCTGACTCAATGGGAGAAAATTGTTATCAATCACATATCCGATAAGGGTTTTTATATCCATAGCATATAAGGAGATCATACAACTTAACCATAAAATGCAAACTATCCAATTAAAAAATGGGCAAAACATGGGACTCAGCAATACCATTACTAGTTATATATCAAGAAGAACTGAGAACAGAGTCATGAAAAGAAATCCGCACACCTATGTTAATAGCGGCATTATTCACGATTGCCAAAAGTTGGAAGCAATCCAGATGTCCATCAACTGATGAATGGATAAACAAATTGTGGTTTATACACACTATGGGATATTATGCAGCAGTAAGAAGAAATAAAGACGTGAAGCTTATGAGAACATGGATGAACCTGGAGGACATTATGTTGAGTGCAGCAGGCCAAACACAAAAGGGCAAATAATGTATGACTGTCCTCTTATGAACTAAATATATTATGTGAAATATAAATATATTATGTGAATTATAGGTAGAATTGCATATATAAGGCCATTTTTTCTTTGAAGCTGAGCAAATGTAAGTTAACACTACAAGATGTTATTATCAGACAAGAAAACATTATACCAAGTGAAGGAAATCAGACACAGAGTACTATTATACATATTTTATGATTCCATTTATATAAAATGTAAATATAAATCAAATTATAAAGATGAAATTAGATTAGTGGTTATGTAGGGCTGAGGGAGGAATACTAACGGGTGTGGAGTCTTTCTTTTTGGAGTAATGAAATTGTTCTAAAATTTTTGAGATGATGAATGTACAACATTGTGAGTATACTAAAAGCCAAAAATTATACACTTTAGGTAGCTCATATGGAATGCTATTCTAATTCAATAAAATAACTTAATAAACAAATAAATAATTTTACAAGAATAGCCAGAAACACCAGCTATGAAAAACAGGAGTAACATAGAGACTTTGAGAGAGGAGGAATTTTCTTCACTGTTTGATAGTCTGTTTTTTGTTTATTATTATTTTTGAAATAATGAAAATACTCTAATAATTATTGAAGTGATAGATGCACAACTATACATTTATACCAAATATTGATTTTACACTTTGGATGAATTGCATGCTTTATTAATATGTATCAACAAATATGATTTGATTAAAAACATTTTTATTCATTCATTTAAATAATTTGAATGATTTCTTTGAACCAGGAAATTTTTAACTCCTGCAACTATAGCAGGAACCCAGACCCATAATCCATGTAGAAAGAGCTGAAAATCAGTGGGCAATATATGGAATTAGAAATGAAGGGAAATGACCCAATATGAAATTTTGATATGGGTATAAACAATGTAACAAAATATAACATATTACTAAGTTGGAGATTTGGAGAGGATTGTTGTAGGGCAAAGGACAGGTAGCACTATCCAGGACAGTTTAAAGAGCCTTAATCTTAAGGAAAATGAGAAGCCAAGTTTTTACTTATTTTATTCTTTTTGTGAAGAAAAATAAATTAAAATTTAAAGGCCTTCCAAAATGTACTTCATAATTTTATTTCCTTCTTACTCATAATTTAAAGTTACATTTGAGTGGAATTTACATTTTCTTTTCCATTATTCCCTAACCAACCCCCACGAAACAGTGGGTTGGTGACTTAACTTTCCCCAATCTACAGGGAATGTGCTCCATGCTCTCTGAACCCTTAGGCATTAACACTCCATGAACAATGGAGTGGAAGGCCCACCCAATACAATTGCTCAGGCAAATTCACCCTTTCTGGACACAAAGGTAGGGTCCCTCTCTTGGCCTGATAAGATATCTAAAATCCAGTCCTCAGCTCCATAGGATTGCCTTTGAAGGCTTTTTTCTTCAATCGCTCCATTTTCTGTCCCATTTAATTCAAGCTGACAGCGGTTTCTTTCATACAAAACTCACACACACACACACACACAAAACTGGTTTTAGCTTGCATAAAACATGACTCCAAGCTGTCAGACAATAAGACTTTCCACAAATCCTCCCTGGATCCCTGCATTTTCAATCCTAAGTTACACTGAAAAGGCTGGCTGATTCCATGTTCAGTTAAATGCCCACATAAGGCTCTATTCCCTGTAGACTCATTTTCCAAAAGCTTGGAATTTCCCAAACCATCTATTTCTGATTACTTTGTGCCTGTATTTCAGTTACCATATCTGTTCCTTTGCAGTTTGCATATTTTTGTTTTATGTTTGTCAATGAAGCAGAGGAGATCAAATTCTTAGTCATTTTCTTTCCTCAGTGGTTTGGAAGGTCACAACTGTTTTACTGCCCTCATTTTATTTCAAATTTCAGAACTGTTTTTTTTTTTCTATATAAACTTTGAAAATATAAGATTGTTGTAATAAAAAATAACTGTTCCAACGTTTTTCGTATATGCATAGCAGCAGTACCCACTTTTGGTACCAAATTCTGTTTTAGTTTTCTGAAAGCTACTGGAACAAATATTCCAGAAATATATTGACTTTTATAATGGGAACTTATTAGGCTAAAAGTTAGCAGTGCTGACACTGAAAATGCCGAAATCCAGGCTTCATCAGAGATGTTACTTCACTGAAGTTTGGCTGTTGATGATTCTGGAATCCTGCCACATGGTAAGGCACATGGAGGTATATGCTTCCCTTCTGGGCTTTGCTCCCTCAGGTTCTGAATGCTCCATCTGTGTCTTCCTCCCACCAGTGTTCCTCTTTGAGCTCCTGAGTCCCTTCTCCCCATGTCTGTAGCTTTTTTCTCATGTGTTTGCTGCTTTTAGTCTTCTGTTTTTATAGGAATATTTTAAGGAGACCAAGACCCACACTGGTTCATGCAATCTAAACATAGGCCCCCAACAGAAGCAATCCAATCAAGAGATCCCAGCCACAATAGGTTTATTTGCACAGGAATGGATTAGCTCCAAGAACATGATCTTTTCTGGGATCTACAAATAGCTTCAAACTGACACAGTGCTGTATATTGTCAAATGACTTTTTGGAATATACTGAGATAATCATGCAATTTTCTCCCTTCATTCTATTTATGTAGTTTATTGCATTGATTGGTTTTTGTATGTTGAACCACCCTTACTTTCCTAGAATAAATTCCACTTGGTAATATAATATTTTTAACAAACCGTTGGATTCAGTTTGCTAGTATTTAATAAGGATTTTTGCCACAATATTTATAAGGGAAGTTGGTCTATAATTTTCTTTTCTTGCCATGGTTTTACCAGGCTTTGTAACAGTATAATGCTGGCCTCATAGAAAGAATTATGAAGTGTTCCATTCTCTTGAAGAAAACTATTGGTATCAATTTGAAAACTATTGGTATCAATTCTTTAATATTTGGTATAAATCAATTTTGAAGCTACCTGGTCCTACAACTTTCTCTTCTGGAAGATATCTATCTATCTATCTATCTATCTAGATAGATAGATAGATAGATAGATAGATAGATAGATAGATAGATATGTGCATAAAATGACAGAATATGCATAAAATGGCATATTTCTGTCATTGCAATGCCATTCAAGATTCCCACCCACATTAAACCTGTCTTTCCCTCCCTTTGTACCCAGAGCCTCCAATGGCCACTGCTACCACATCAATGCTGTAATTTTTTCCATTGTTAGAATCACAAATCTATTGTAGAATACCAGTAAGACCACTCTAGCCCATAGTTCATTCCCCAATCCTAAGGATTCTGTGATGTTGATGTCCCCTTCACCTCAAATTAAGAGGGGGCTTCGATCCCATACAGTCAATGGATGAGACTCCCATGCTTGCAGTTGTAGGCTTTCTTTTATCCTTGGTATGGTGGTTGTCAATTCTCACCTCCTTGTTAGTTTTCCTGGGTGAGTCCGATGAACTGGAGAGTTGGTGTTGAAACTCCACTGAGGCTCAGGGCCCAGTTGGCACATGGACAGACCAAAGATTCAAGTCTCTTGGATGTACACCTACAAACTCCAGCACCAAGTATGGGTTCAAATAGGCGGGACAGATGAGCCACATGTAGGGAAGGAATAACTGAGTCCAACTCTGTCACTCTCAGGAGCAGAAAGTACAAAGTAGGACCCACTGGCATGGTACTAAGCTCTGGAGCTATCTACTCTGACCATAGTGCCCGGGTGTCTCCACAGCGCTCAGAAGCCCCACTATTTGATGTATTATCCACTTAGGCTTTCTATGATATCCTGCTGAGATTTGTATAAGTGTTACCTCTGGGATGAACTCTTGATTCACTTTGAAGTCTCTAAGCCATATAAACTCCTTTGCCTTTACCTTTCCCTCCCTTTATTTGAGGTCTTTTCTAGTTGCATTCATAGTTGGTACATGGTAGCAATCCCATGTTGCTAGGGTTGCTCATCCTTGGGCATCATGTCCCATTCCGGGAGGAATGTAATGCATTTATATGCTGATTTTGGCTTAGAGAGATGCCACATATGAGCAACAAGGAGGCTCTCAGGAGGCAGCTCTTAGGCACTGCACAACACTAGGCTAAGTTTCAATTTCAAGAGCAAGTTCTCAAAAGCATAATCATCAGTATCAAAAGCCCATCAATGGACCATCCTCCTTCAGCACTCATTGCTCCTGCACTTGGGGGACAGTTGCTGCTGCACTAGAAACCATGACAGACCTCTCCAGGATGGGAATTCAATATTCTCTCAGTTGCTGTGTGAATCTCCATCCACTGTGACATTGCCCCATGAAAATTTGAGCACATTCATATACCTTGTGTGTATGTCCAGGTGAGCTTCCTCCCATGTATGTCCCATCGCTGATACTCCACACCAATGATCTCCTGCCCCGGGTTTAACTCTTCTGTGATCTAAACCTTCTTCGAAAATGAAGCCAATAAAATAGCCAAATACAATGAATAAGAAAATGAAATAATAATGGTAGGATAAATATAAGAAATAAAATATATAAAAATTTAAAGATTAAATTTAAATTTTTAAACTTAAAAATTTAAAGAAACTAAAAATAAAATAAAATTTAAAAATTGAGATATTAAAAATAATGAAAAATATTTAAATTTTTTTCTGACGTTTTATCTTTCTTCACAGTAATATCTGTTGTCCTGTATGTACAGCCACATTTTCTTCCATTTATTCTCCACTGTCTTACTATTTATCTTTCTCTTTTCAAATAAGTTTTAGGTCACAGTAAAGTCACATAGAGAATGCAGTGGATGCACACATACCCAACATCCTCCCCCTTTTATCTTTCCCATATTAATACCTTTTTATAGGTTGATGGTACCTTTGTTACAACTGATATACAAATAGTGAAACACAGTTACTAACTATGGTCAACCGTTTACATTATGGTTTATATTTTAGACTGTACACTTTTATAAATTTTTATGTATCCATCATTGCAAGTTCATTTAGAACACTTCCATTGCACACTAAGTAGTCCCTGTTCCATCTATTTTATTCCTCCTTCCCCCTCCCCTTGGGGCCCATGCTACCACCTGGATTCACTCTTTGGATGATAAGATTCATAGTTACTTGCAAGAACACTGAGGTCTTGACTCACTGGTTTGTCCTCCCCTATTAGGTACCATCCATGCTCTTGAGAGACTCCCACCCATCTTTTTGAAAAAATATCAATGTCCTCAGAATTTTTTCACATATGGATTTTTTCCTATAAATTAAAGTATATCATTCTTACATGAACATTCATAAACAATATGTGTATAGTGAAAGTTTTGAAATTACAATAGAAAAATTCATAACATCATATAGGGGATTCATATATTACCCCTCCATCAACATCTTGCATTGTTGCAAAACATTTGCTATAAACTATGCAAGACCACTGTCAAAATATTACTTCTATATATAGTCCATATCTTATATTTTGTGTATTTTCCCCCAACCCACCCTTTTATTTTTTAATATATTTTTATTACATAGGTTGTGAATTTACAAAACAATCATACACATGTGTAGAATTTCCATACAACACTCCTTCACCAACACACCACATCATTTGCTGATTAGTGATTCAATCTCTGTACTTATTAAAGTTTTGTTGAGGTTTCTATTTCTTCTCACATTAATTTAGGTAATTTCTTTATTCCTCTTCATGTTTCTATTTCTTCTACATAATTTAATTTGTTATTATTGTTTGTAATATTCTCTTTCAAACTTTCAATTTTGTAAAGTCAATTGTGATATCATTTTCTTTTCTGATTTTCATTATTTGTAACTTTTCTCTTTGTCAGTATAGTTAAATGTTCATTAATATTATTAATGTTTTTACAATATCAAATTTTTATTTTTTTCTCTCAACTACTTTTCTATTTTCTATTTCATTTAGGTCCAGTCTTATAAAAATTACCTTCTTTCTTCTGCCAAGTTTTGGTTTATTTGGCCTTGTTTTTCTCATTGCTGAAGATGTAAACTATGTTATTAATTAAAGATATCTCTGCTTTTTAAATATAGGCATTCATACTTATAAATTTCACTCTGAAGATTGCCTTTGCTACATCCCTTAAATTTTGCTATGTTGTTTCTTTGTTTTTATTTTTCTCTGAATATTTTCTAATTATCCTTATAATTTTTTCTTTATCCATTAGTTAAGAGTATGCTGCTTTGTTTACACATGTTTTAAAATTTTCCAGTTTTACTTACATAATTAATTCTCAAACTCATTCCATTTAAGTCAGAGAGATTACTTCCTTATATCAATAATTTAACATTAATTTGACTCCCTCAATCCTAGAGAATAATCCATGTATATTCTGTTGCTTTTAGGCAAAATATTCTATGTATTCCTATAAATCTATTTGTTTTTTAATGTTGTTCACATCTGTTATTCACTCAGTTATCTTCTATTTATATATTCTATCCATTGCTGAAACTTGTGTATTGAAATATCCAAGTATAATTGTAGAACTTTAGTTTTTGTGCATGTTTTCCTTCAGCTCATTGAACATGTTTATGAGAGTTGTTCTAAGATCTTTCATTAGTTATTCTATAGATTACCCCTCATCTGTAATATTTTCTACTGAATACTTTTACTCTTCTGACTGGGCCATACTTCCTTTTCTCTTTGTATATTTTGTTTAGAACTGAACATTCTGTATATTATGCTGTGTTGGTCACCCTGGAAATCTAGTTCTTCCAGTCTTTAGTCTGCAGCTTATGAGCAA
>JAQZBX010032218.1:0-25959 GCA_029593785.1 Cabassous unicinctus | reverse complement strand
ACTGCTTCTCAAAAACTGCTGCAACTCTGTTCTTTGTGATGCCTTTTATATTTTCTTCCCCCACCCACCAAGGGGTGGGGCTTAACACCCTGCTGACGTGGCCTAGTCAATGCACTAATCGTGACTTAATCATGCCCAGATTAACAGATCAGTTTACAAGCATGATCCAATTATATTTTTGGAATTCATAATTATATCAAATTGCCCAACGGCTACAGGTTGTTTAAGCAATTCACATTCAATGGAGTTGTTGGCATGTCTGGATTTATATATCCCATATTAGTAGTTATTTTATGTCTTCTGTCATTTTTTCTTCTGTTCTTCTTGACTGTCTTCATTTGTGTAAGTTATTTTTTACTGTATGATTTAAATTGATTTGTTTACTTTTAACTCTTCTTTAATTATTCTTTAGGGATTCTAATTGAAAGATTGGACTGCATCTTATTTTATGACAATCTACTTCAAAACAATGCTATCTTAATTCCAGAAATAGAGAAACTTTGTTCCAATGTAATTCCATTTCTTCCCCATTTTCATTAGGCTGTTGTGATATATACATTTTATATGTTACAAATGCTCCATGTAATGTTATAATTACTGATTTATACAATTTTACATCTTTTATAGAAATTAAGGCAAGAAATGAGAAAAGGTACACCTATAGAGGCTTTTATATTAACCCACATATTTATTATTTCTTGTGCTCTTTCTTGCTCCCCAAATGGAGTAAGTTTTCAGTCTGAAGTACTTGATTTCAGTTTTCTTGTAAGGCATGTATGGTAGATGAAATTATTTGTCCCCAGAACTGCCAAGTTCTTATTCTTAATCTGTATTACCTTGGGTATGAACCTATTTGTAAATAAGACTTTGTTACTGGATTCTTTATAAGCAGAGTTAATTTGGCAAACATCAGCAGGAGAAGGTCATAGGCAGAGATCTACAATATCACCATGTGATTAAGTGCTCCTATCACCAGAATGACTGAATCCAGGAGAAACCATACATTGCTGATATCTTGATTTTGGACTGCCAGTTTCTAAAATTGTGAATCAATAATTCTTGTTATTATTAAGCCAACCATTAAATATTTGGCATTTGTCAACCTTGGATTATAATTTTTGACTTTCATTTTGCTTGATATAGAATTCATGCTTGACAGTATTTTCCTTCCAATGTTTTGACCTTGTCATTCTACTGCTTTGTGACCACTGTGGCAATTTGATATTATTTATAAATTTCAAAAAATGATAGTTGTTTGTAAACTTCTCTGTTTACATATCAATGGACATTTTAGGGCTTGTAACTTTAAGCTTTTACCCCAAATAAATACCCTTTATAAAAGCCAACAGATTTCTGGTACTTTGCATCAGCACCACTTTGGAATTTGGTACTGGGAAGTGGGGTATAGTCTGATGAAATTACCAAAAATGCTGGAACAGCATTTATAAATGGGTAAGGGGTATTTTTTGGCAGAATTGTGAGATGCTTGGTAGAAAAGGCCTAGATTGTTTTAAGGAGACATTTGGTAGGATATGGATGCTAAAGAGAATTTTGATGAGGCCTTAGAAGGAAGTGATGAAACTATTATTGAAAAGTGGAGGAAAGGCAATCCATGTTTTAAAGTTGCAGAGAACTTAGCAAGATTGACTCCTGATGTATGGAAGGCAGAATTTGAAAATTATGAACTTGGATATTTAGCCAAAGAGATTTCCAAATTAAATGTGGAATATGTGGCTTGCTTCTCCTTGCAGCTTATAGTAAAATGCTAGGTGAAAGAGATAAGCTGAATACTGAATTGTTGGGTACAAAGAAACCAGAATCTGATTCCAGAAATTCCACAGCTCTGGAAATCAAGTCTCCAGATGATAGTGCTCCATTTGAGGAATTAACTAAACTTGGAACATGTGAGTCAGGATTGAAAATGCATTTTTCCAGGAAGATTTGTGGAAGGTTTTATGTCTGATGGCTTGTACCCCTGCTTCCTGCATGCTAAACCAACAAGCTTTCTGAGAGAGCTGTATGAACACAACTACTGTCAGCCTGGACAAAAAGGGACATGGAAGGAAGAGATGGAATGGAAAACAGCTTTAAGAGAAAACCATGGAAGCTGATGTCTGGAATTAAGATATCTCCTTGGACCAAGAGAGGAACCCCACCCATGTATATGGAGATGGTGAGTTTGCTGTAGCATTTGAAGAGGGTCGATATTCCAGCCCACTGTTCAAGGAGAGTTTTGCCTCCCCAGGATACAGAGAGGGTAGAACACATTCCCCAAGGGTTGGGGAGTGTGAGGTCAGCAACCCAGTGCTCTGAGAAAGGTAGACTTTTTCCCCATGGGTCAGTGAGAGTAAGGTCAACACCCCATAGTTTGAGAGTGGTGGGTCTGTCCTCAATAGATTAGGGAAAGCCAGGTTGTCAACTCTTCTGAGAGGGTTTGGTCTGTATACCAGAGATCAGGGAGAATGTACTAAGGGTGTTGAGACTGAACCCCAGAGATTGGGGAAGGTGTGGACATCACCCCAATATTCTTGGAGGGTGAGGTCTGGAGCTCAGTCACCACCCAGATGCTTGATGAGGTGGAACCAAGAAAATAACATTGGGCAAGCCTGTGGAAAGGGTGGGCCTCCATGAGGCCCTGAGGAGAAGAAACCATCATTTTAAGAATGACTCTCAAAAAAAAAAAAAAAAGTAAATAGAAAAAAAAGAATGACTCAGACTTTTGAAATGTAGTGGCGCATGCTCTGCAGGTTTTCAGAACTGTAGGGAACCAATGGGGAATTTCCTTCCCCTGTTCTCCTTATAATAATGCAAATGTTTATTCTATATCTGTCCTAAATATATTGGAAGCATATAAATTGTTTTTTAAGTTCACAGGTCTGCAGCCAAAAGGGACTTTGCCCCAAGTCAAACTGTATTTCTACAAACTGATTGTGATGTGATTTTGGATTTAACATTGTTACTAATTTAAGGTTTTTGGAATATTGTAATATCTTCTTTTGGATTCAGATGGTGGAGTGTGGCAGTTTGATATTATTTATGAATTCCAAAATAAGATATTTGATTATGTTTATAAACTCGTCTGTTCTCCTAGGCATGTTACCTTTTGATTTAATTAAATTCAAAGGTTTCACTTTTACTTGATTAAATTAAGATTAGGGCTTTGATTTGACCATGTCATTAGGGTGACCATGGGTTGAATCCCCAACTCCTTGGTGGGCTATATAAATGGACACTCAACCAGAAGAACACAGACAAACACAGAGGAAGAGAGACAGCTCTATAGATGCAGTAGGGGTATCAAGAAGAGCACTGAGCCATTCACATAATAGTTTACAGCTGACCTTATGAAGAGACCAGAGCATCTGAGCCCAGAAAGAAATGAGCCCTGGGAAGAGAGACAAGCTCTATGCCAGCCCACAGCTGAGATTGGAAGAAGCTGGGCCCATGGAATCTTAAGAGGATGAAGAAGGAGAGACCAGGAGAGATTGCCCACCATCTTGCTTCAACATGTGGCAACAGACTTGAGTGAGCAAGCAACCTTGAATTGGCCTCTTTAGGGTGTTGTAACTGTAAGCTTTTACCCCCAAATAAATACATTTTATAAAAGTCAACAGATTTCTGGTACTTTGCATCAGCTCCCCTTTGGCTGACTAATACAGCCACCATCCAGTAATTTTATTTTTACTCCACTTTATGTAATGAGTTATTTTTCTCTTGTCATTTTCAAGATTTTCTCCTTGTATTTGATATCATTTAATTTTCTTTTTCTATCTGAATTAAACTTTGAATAAGAGTATCATGTTATAAAGGAAGGCAGAAACAGAATAATTCTATCCAAGTAACCAATCTTTATCTGATCTCCCTACTAAAATATTACCATTTTTCAGGAAATATTAGATAATTTAAAAATATATCTTATGTGAAGATAGTAGTGGGTGAAGCTTCTGGTGTGGCAGTATCAGTTTTGAGATTAATTTTCTGGTAGGTCCTCACATGGTGGTGCTATGTGAATTACTGGCAGTAACTTCTCTGGCAAAGAGAACACACATATGGCTTCTCTCTGGAGAGGATTCTGTCATAAGCTCACAAGTTGGTTTTGTGGCTGAAGGACTTTTCACATGTGTTATACTTGAAGGGCTTCTCTACTATGTGAATTTTCTGATGGACATGGAGAGCTGAGGTCTGGAAGAAACCTTTGTGACACAGCACAAAAAATGATCTCACATGCCTGTGTCTTCTCTGAAGGGTGTCTAGCTGGGAGGGATACCTAAAGATCCTGGGACAGTTCTCACACCTGTATGATTTTGGGGGAATGGGAACACTTTCTTGGTTTATCTCACATCTGGATGTTCCATCATTGCTTTGGTTGGTAGGAGAAGACTTAAGTCTGGTTTAATCTGTCCTGAGGAAAAACTGTGGTTCCACCTCCATAGGGATATCTTGAGAAGAAGACCCTCCTAGAGATCCTTCTGGGATATGGAGAAGTCAAGCTCTGCTTTTCTGGAGTTATGCAGTTTCTCCCAAGAACCACTCCCCTCTTCAGGCTTAGGTCTATCATCTTCCTCAATAATAACCAGGGAAGGTACTTGATTGTCTCACCCAGTAATACCATCATTTACTTGACTGGAATATCACAGAAATGTTGATATTCGCCTGCTTGTCCTGTTTGAAGGGGAATATCTTGGGGACATTGGAAGGGTGTCCTCATGCCCTCTCCCCTTGCAGTTCCTGCTGGCATTTGTTCCATGAATTGATTGCCTTTGCTTAAGGGCATATTCTCAGAGAAGCAGGCTTCCAGTACCTGCATGTAGACATGGACAAAATCAGATGACTTCATGCAATCATCAGTCAGATATTTCATTAGTTTCTCAAGTTTTCTTCCACTTGAATCCCATTTCTCTCTCAAAGTGGACCTGTTTCTGCAGTATCCATTCATTATAAACTGTTCCAGGACAAATTGAGAAATAATTTCTTCCTTGCTGTGTTTTTCTTGCTACAGCCACAGAGTCTTTTTAATTCCTGCTTTTCAAATGTTTTAATTGTTGGTTTGATATAACCTGAGCTGAGGGCACTGGAGAGTTCCCCTCTCTTCTGGACATCAGGTTCTTGTGTAGGTCCTTGTATTTGGTTTTCATACTTTTTCTGTCATGTGTGGATCTCTTTGTATACCTCATAGCAGGGTTTTTTGAGCTTCCTAGCTTTTCTTAATCATTAAATCTAGGTAATTTTTCATCATTTTTTCCAATATTTTTCTTCCCCTTTCTCTCCTCTCCTTCTGGGTGTCCTATTGCATGGGTGATAGTATGTTTAATGTTGTCTCACAAGTAACTGAGTTTCTATTAATTTTCTCTCAGTAATTTTTAGTTGGTTTCTGAAGAGTGGATTATATTCAGAAGAAAAGTCATTTTTTTCCCCATCTTGAATCATCTGTTGCTTTCCTCTACATAATTTTTCATGGTTTGTTGTTTCACAATCACTAAATTTTCCATTTTTAAAATAATTTTTATCTCCCTCTTGAGAATTATTTCTTTTGTCACTTCGTTGTAGTCATACTTTTCCATTCATTAACTATGATGTACTTTAGATCTTAGAACATATTTATAATAGCTGTTTGATGTCTTTGTCTATTTGTAAGACTTCTGGAGATAGTTATGGACCATTCCTATTCACTGCATTTCCCCCTGTTTATGAATCACTTTCCTTTTCTGAAAACTGATCATTCTGAATGACTATATTTTAGCATGTCTGGATTCTTATTTTTACTTGTGATGGTAGTTATTATTACTGGAGTTGTTGATTTTTTCATTCATATTTTTATTTTAGTCTTGCTTGGACTAAATCTAAGAATTCTCTTCTCCCCTATATTATACAATATATGTCTCTGCTTGGTATATGTGTGTGCCTATATATGCATAAACACACAAATATGTAGCATATTTTATATAGCATATGTTATATAAATCTGGCTGACTTCTTAATGGTTGTACCTGTTTCTGTGCAGGTTGTCAGCTAATAAATGGACAGAGATTGTGTTCAACAACATTGGACCACTAAGGGTTCAATCTCTGCTCGTAGGTGTAAGTGGGTACAGGATTATTGAAAGTTCCCTGACATTTTCATGTCTGCTCTGACTTTTCCTTTCTGATGGGCCATTTCAGTGCTCTTTTGTGCAAGTGTACAGCCTCAAGATCAGCAAGGAACTAATGGATCTTGGGGGTCCTATCTACCCTCTACTGCTCCTGCAGGTAGCCTCATCTGGCATGTGATTCCCCTACCACACATCCATTGCCCCCCCCAACTTCCTGTCTCTGAGATTGTCACTTCAACTGATTATGCTGCTGGGAATGGGTGTGCTCCATATTTAAAGAGCCTCCACATTTTTTGGAGGTACCAGGGATTGAACCTGGGACCACATACGTGGGAGGGAGGCACTCAGCCACTGAGCTACATCCACACCCAATGAGCCCTTTTTGACTGTGTGAGAGGTCCTCCTGTTCTCATTGTATATCCTGCATTAGCAGAACTTCTACAATGACCAGGCTGGTTTGGGAAAGGGAATGAGAGCAAATTCAGATCAGATGCCACAGACTCCTAGTCTTCTTAGAAGCATAAATGGTACTAAGATTATTGTATGCCCTTGCTCTCTTCTCAGAGAGCTTAAATGGTTGCTTTGGTTAAATTTTCTAGCTCAGGGTCATATTTTGGAGGGAGAATGCATGGATCTTTTTATATGACCATAGTGTGAAGTCCTGGAGGTAGGCTTTTTAGTTAAAAATTAGTAGGTCCTTTCAGGGAAGGATAGATGAATTGGCTCAAGAAATAAGGGGTGAAAGACTAAATAGTAGCACAAAGTGAGAAGTTGAGTGGTTGGAAACAACTCAGCCCATCCTGACTTGGCAGCCACTTTTGGCTACTTGTGCCATGGAGTTTAAAGTAGATTTCCAAATCACCAGAAGGCATGGTTTGGACAAGAATGAATATCATTGGAGCCCTTCCTGAAATGAGAAGAACCAGAAATTACAGGGAGTGAAAGCTGAGGGTAAGATACTAAGACCTTTCATTTAAATGGCTGGGATTCATACTGAAGAACAAAGATTGACTTCATCATAAGGATAAGTTTCAACCAAATAGACTAGATTGAATGTAGGAAAATGAATTTTGTATTTTATTTTTCAAAGGTCTTTATCTCAGGGCAATTCTGACATCCTCTTTGAGGGCACAGTTTGTGGAATTTATGGTATGAAAACTCATGTGAGAGTCACCTGTACCCCAGTGCATATGCCTGGTACTTAAACCAATATCCACATATTTTCTTGCCAAAGGTGGGGATTACTGTGCTTATGTGAGATGGGTGGTCTGTTTTTGAATTAGACTTATGTTTGAAACAGGGTAGGTGAAAAGAAACAAACCTTAGTTCTTCACCTTTAATATTTGGTGCATACACACTCTTTTGAGAAAATGCAAGAGTATTGTTCTGACAGATGACAATGTCATTAGAGTTGTAGAGCTGGCAACCCAAACTACTTAACCTAATGGCTACCAATTACTGGTGAACACACAAGATGGAAGAAACTACCTGTGTCTTATTCTGGCATTTCTCTTTGTATGATAAATATGGTATAGATTTAAGGTAGTTGGAGTTACCAAATAATTAAATGTTTGGAAAAACTGGATAAATATTACAAACAATAAAATACAAAATAAGTTAATATGAGTAATAAAAATGTTAAAATGCAATGATACCTTTTCTTTTTATGCATGATCTCCAGGAAAACCTATAACCTTGTTCAAATAAATTGTACACTGAAATACAAAATTAACTAAGAATGAGAATATTTACAAAATTATAATGTCACAGTAGAAACTGAAGGAAAGATGAAAACAATCCCAAACTCTAGGATGGATAAAGAAGAAAGTTGAGACACCCTGTCCTGCCAAACTGGGGAAAATGATAATTGCTGCTTAACCATATTCATCCATTTTCTTAATCCACACTCATGTGATCAGCAGCCATCTTGAGCCTCCAGGAATCCTATAAGTATTCTGTCCTGGACCCTGACCTTCACTCACACCTCCTGTGCCTTTGCTGTCTGTGGGCTGGCTTTCACAAAAAGCCTTGGGGCACAGAGCTATGTCCCTGAGGTTTTCAGTAGGGTTAGGGCTGATGCTGCCTCACCACCCCACACCCCACACTCAGCAAGCTCATGCCAGCTCCATGCACACCTGGCATCATCCCAGATAGGTCTCACTGCCACAGTGAATTCTGACCTAGGTGGACACAGAAGTCCTGACACAGAGACCAGAGGAAGATGGAAACATGTTCCATGCTATTTCCAAGACTTCAGGAAAACATAGGTTGAGGTGCTTCCCAGTCATGTGAGCTTTCTCCCAGCGGGCTATCACTTGGGTAGAGGAGTGCTTCTTCATTCTTTCCTGCAAGGGAGCCCAACCTTCACAAACCACCCCTTCCCTAGAACAACTCCCTGCTATTTCTCATTGGTCTTCACCCACTCAACTCAATCCCATGAGAGAAATCCACTCAGCCAGCTTTTCTCTCAGCCCTGAAAATAAATCCTGGCACAGGGAAGATCTATAGCCAACCTGGGCCCTCTTATCTGGAGGAAGGGAATTTCAGGGTTGCTGCCATATGGGGTGGAGGCCACAAGCCTTAGACCTGGGCTCTCTGATCCAGGGGGTGACTGGTGCCCAAAGAAGACAGCTCAGGATGTAGAGAGACTAGTGAGCCAGGAGCTCATGCTTGGGCCAGGCACGGAGCAGAAGGCTCTGGCCTGGGGCTGAGAATCAGTGAGGTTGATTCCCCAAGATTGGCTACTTTTGAATCCTGGCATTTCCCCTTTTGAATCCTGCCAGCCCATGAAGGAGGATCAATGGGCTCCTGTTATGACTGTCTGTATATTTCGCAGACTGTTGTTTCTCTTTCATCTACATAGAGGCCCCCTGGAGTTGCTGAAAATGACACACATGGTTGCTAGAGATCAGTGGCCATGAATGTGCCCAAGGAGGCCTGAGGCATGGGTGATGGGTCTTGTCCCCTGGGGATTGGAGGATACTGGGAGTGAGTAGGATGTGGCCCAGTTGCAAAGGCAAGGGCTGTTCCCTCATCTCATCCCTATTGTGTCAGGGAAAGCAACCAAGGACAAGGGTGGCAACTGTTGGGCACCATTTGCATGCAGGTGCCAAGGGGACTTAGGGCCCCAATTGCCAAGAAGAGGTCTAGCAGGTGTGGATTCTTTGCTTCTGTAGTCAAGGTCTCTGCCACCCCCAGCAGGCCTGGGCTTGTGCTTGTTTGGGAGAGCCAATGAGTGGGTGGGATGGAGCCAACTACCAGTGCCACAAAGGGCAAGGGGCATGGTGGAGGCCATGGTGCCATTGCAGTTCTGTTGCAGAGGGACAGGAGGCATTGGCTTGAGGGAACCATGCTTTGGGTGGAGCTGCCAAAAGAAGAGTAGGAGAGAGAAAGAGAGCATGTGTGCATGAGAGAGAAATGCTGCTGGCAAAAGACCTAGTGGTCTCCCATCCAAGTAATAACCAGACCTCACCCAGCCTAGCTTTAGAGATCAGACATCAGACTATATCAGATGCATTCAGGGTGGTATAGCTATAGATGCTGGTTGTCACAGCCGGAAGACTGGAGACTCAGGAGACTTGCTGTGTGGTGCTGCTGAACCTTGCCCAGTTGCAGAGTTTATGGGCCCCTGGAGGCTGGTGCCAGTCTACTGGACCCTGCTTGCCATCACCAGCTGCCTGGGAGCCCTGGCCACCAAAGTACCCCTCACTCTGGGCATATGCCCACATACTGAGGGCCAGAGCAGTTGCCAGAAGGCAGGCCAGGCATTGAGATGGCCCTGACAATGCCCAGCTATTCAAATGGCAGACCAGAGGCCAAGGGCTCACCAGAGTACCAGGTGCTTTTTTTAAGGCAGTTTCCAAAAAGGTCTGCCTCTGTTTGGCTTCTGATATCCCACCAGGTCAGGTATCCTCAGGGAGTTGTGCTCTCCGGCCCTCTGTCCTGTCCCACCCTGCCCAGCCTAGCTCAGTTCATGGAAAGCTTCCAAACCCTACCCAACAACCATGCACACCTATTCTCAGCCGAAACACTACCCATGCACACCCCTTCACACTCCTGCCAGCACCCAGCTTTTCCCAACCATGCGACCAGAACCACCAGTGCCCCCTGCTGGCATGCCCAAGGGCAGCTGCCCAGCCCTACAGGCCTTTCCTAGCAAGTCCTTGGGCAACCTGCCTGGTCAGTGCCCCCCCCCACAAGCAGACTTCACTGAGTGTACCAGGCTAGGGTCAGGAAGATGTCCAAGGCCTTTTTTAGAGCCAACACAGGAATATCTCTCCTCTAGGGAGACTGACCAAGCCACCCCCATACCTATCTTTCCATAGCATGCATCCATCCCATGTGGCATCCTCCCACCCATGTGGCCATGGCACTCCTGCTACTGGCCTCCCTAGGATGAATACGCCTGTTCTGGGCCAGGTTCTCTCCTCAGCCCTCAGAGCCCAACTGGAACCACCCAAGGTGGAAAGCTGACATCTACTCAGAGGACTGAAGCTGGGGAGTTCCTGGCACCAAGGCCCCACCTGGCTCACCTGTGCACATTCAAGCAACACACATTCACTGTGCAATGGGGCATCTGGTCAATTCAGCAGTAGGAGCCAAATAGTGATTCCATCTGGTGTGCTACCATGGGAAACCCCAACCAGGGTCCACAATGGAGACTGGTGGATGTGGGCTTGGAGGCAGGCCATCTGAAGGCATCATCACCTGGGAGGAGATGCCCTTGGAGCTGGGGGATGGGATGGCCTTGGACAGGCAGATCTCAAAGGGTCTGCAAGGAGAGGTGGGGCTCTGGGGTCTCCCTGTGATTCCCTGACACCAGCAACATCCTCAGCACTGTGCAGTGGGCTGAGCCTCCACTCCCACCTCTTGTGCCTTGGCTGTCTGAGGCAGGCTTCCTCCAAAAGGCCCTAGAGGCTTACAGATATGGCCCTGGGGGGTGTGGTTGGGTTAGGCATGGTCCTGCCCCAACACCCCACCCCCTGAAAGCCCTCATCTGTTCCCTCCCCACACCCACCTGGCACCTCCCCATAGACCTCCATGCCACAGTGGATTCTGCCCTGAGGTTTCACAGAGCTCCTGAGGAGACTTCCAAGGGTGACTGGAATACATTCTGGGCTGTTTCCAAGACCTCAGGAAAGTGTCAGATGCTCCCCACCTCTTGGGGGTCACCAAGAGAGACCAGCATCTATCTCTTGGGGGCTACTTCAGAGTTCTCTCTGGCAAGTGAGACATCCCTCTGCAAACCTTGCTGACAGCTAGATTGACTCCCTGCTCTGTTTCCTGGTGGCCTCCACCCAACTCTAAACTCCTTTAGAGCAGGCCACTCAGCCTTTTTTGCCCTCATCCTGTGCTCATCCTGAGATCTAGCACAAGGTGGACCTGCAGCCATCATGGGCCTTCTGACCCCAGGGAAGGAGGCTCAGGGGGTGTGGCCTCCAGGCTGGGAATTAGCTGAGGTTTGGGGATGTGCAGCTGCTGCTGCTGGTCTCTCTTGGTGATTTCCAGTCCAAATCCTGCCATCCTGTGTGGGATGGGCCTCTGGGATATGTCTGTCTCCCTGTCTGCCTGTCTGTCTGCCTGCCTGCAATTTGTTGTTTTTCTTTGGTCTGCAGAGGGGCCACAGAGTTGCTAAAAGTGCCACATGGTTTCTTGAAAGTACTGGCCAAGAATGTGCCAAAGGGACTTGAGGTGTGGGTGGATGTGTGGACACTGTCCACTGGGGACTGATGGACATGGGGAGTCTGTAGAATGGGGCCCAGTTGCAAAGGGAATGTATGTTCCCTTGGTCCACCCCTGTTGTGCCAGGGAAGGTAACAAAGATCTAGGGTGCTGTGAATGGCCAGGCAGCCCCTGGAGTACACTGCAAGCAGTTGCAAAGGACCTGATGGCCCAGAAAAGTTCTAGTAGATGAGGGGTTGTTGCCTCTGCAGCTGGGGTCACCATTGCCCCCACCAGATCTTGGGTGGTGCCACCTGGCAGTGCTGCAGTGGACAGGGGTCATGGTGGAAGCAACCCTGAGAGTGTGCTGCAAGGGTGGAGGTGCTTGAGGCCTTCACTGGAGGGAGCCATGCTCTGAGGGTGGAGGCCAAAGGAAGAGAAAGACAGACACACAGCTGTCAAAAGCCTGTATTACCTGGTATTACCAGGCAGTCTCCCATGCAAGTACTAACCATGTCCAACCCTGCTTACCTTCTGAGATCAGAGGAGATCAGGGACCCTCAGGCAGGTATAGCTTTATGTTCTGGCTACTGTGGCTTGGATCCTCAAACATCATGCTGTGCAGTGGGCCCTGCAGAGCCTTGTCCAGCTGCAGGGGCTGAGATCCCCCAGTGACTGACTCCAGGACACAGGCCTCAATGCCACCAGGCTCTTGGTGCCCCTGACCCAACAGTACACCTTCCACCTGGCTCATGTCTGAGGGCTGGTTCATGGCTAGAAGGTGAGATGCCCTTGGCTGTGCCATACCATCTGTCTGGCTGACCAGAAGCCAAGGGTCAAGAGCCCCTGAAGGTTCAAATAAGGTATGCCTCCGTTTGGCTTCTGACACCCCAACAGGTAAGACATCCTCAGGGAGTTGTTCCCTCTGGCCTTCAGCAATGCCCCACCCTACCCAGGCTGAATCAGTCCCTGGAAGACCCCTAACCCCTTTCAAACCAACATGCACACCCCTATTCCTAGCCCACACCTGCCCTTGTGGTGACCAATTTGTCAGGAATATGCAGTGACAAAGCCTTTACCACTAAGGCCAATGGAACTTGTTAGACCTATGGAACTATAGGTCTTGGTGTCTCCTACCTACACAGATTGGAGTCTGTTGCAATAAAAAAGTGCTATTGGAGTGTACCAGCCCTTGAGTTTTGGACAAGCAAACTATCTAATGTAGCCACTATGTACCTCTCTCCCCTCTCAATCAGCAGCTTTGGGCCTAAGTGGAGACTGAGCATTTTACCACTGATTGCTCCCCTGTGACTCTAAGACCAAAACCAACCTTAGTCATGTAGGTACTCACTAATACTACTAATAAAATAGGACAGGTTCAACAAAGATCCATCATTAAATGGAAATGTTACATCCAAAAGCAAGCCTCAGCAGGATCTTAGGGATTTAATTGGCTCTATGAACAAAGTTCTACTTTGCTGCATGGGGCAAAGCAACCCACAGGGGATTTTCCTGCCCCTCACTTGGCTAAGTGGGGCAGTCCAGCTGATAGTATGTCTTGGTTCACAGATCAAACTGCAAAACTCATAGCTGATGGAGTCCATTGGGCTACTATGGTGATCTGTCCCAAGAATGGACACATTTTGACTGAGACTGGATGAGGGTGTTCTGTCCAATGTGTTGAACAATTGTGGTGGGAATGGCTGTTCCAGCTACTCCAACAACTTTCTGCTATATATTTATATATACACGAGCTCTTGCAAGATGACTATCCAAATTGTCTAGTGATTGGCAAATCAATGATTGGATTATAAGAAGCTCCATCTTGGGGCACAGGGCCTATGGCAACATATTGTGAGCTGGAAATAAGATCAATTTGTCACCACTGTTGACACCCATTGCAAAAGGCCATTTGAAGCAGAACACAAGTGTAATTTCCATGCCAAACAACAAGTTGCAATGATTGCCCACCGAATTCACCACAGCATAGGACACAGAAGTCCCACTCAGATTCAAAAATGGGCAAATTATGAGGACTCATTCTAGAAGAGACAGAGGTCAAAGTTACAGCACATTTCTTATGACAATGAGCTGTGGTTGTAAGAGCACAGTGTGGTGGGCCATATCAGCTGGGACTTAGGCCCTGCACAAGAGTGGCAATGTAACCACATTAGAATGTTTATCATCAGTCAAAGATTCCAATGGTGGCTCACTACTTTAGACACATACTCAAGATATGGGACAGCAATTCACATGCATAATATCTATGCTAGGACCAATATTGTGGCCTTGGAGAAACTCCTAGGCTATGTGATCTGATATACAAGATCAATGTAAACCATTGACAGCATATTTGGTGATGGGCATGCTTCCATTGCATGAGCTTAGCCTTTCATGTTCCCTATGATCTCCAAGTAAATGGGATGATAGAACATTGGAATGGATGATTCAAGTAAAAACTACACAAAAGCCACTAGGAAGAACAACTTATTTGGGTGGGACTCCTGTATAATTAAAGCTATTTGGACATTAAACATTTCATTCCAGTGGAAGAGAAACATGAAAATGCAACATATGTTGGAAATACTAAGCTCTGAGAAGTGGAGGCCCAGGCAGTCACCTAATTAGGCTATGTCTTTGGAAAGGAACCTGGGCAGCAGTGGTGGTACTGCAAGGACCCCCCAATTCCAACCTGGAGTTGATTTAGGTGGCTCCCTCCTGTGGTACTCCAAAAGAACATGGATAGGTTCAACAGAATGCCAAGGCACTTGGGTTCTCTGGTTGTACCTGGTACTCCTGACCTATTAGTACAGGTAGGTAACATCATTGGCTCTTTCAAATTTGTTCAAGATATGACTTCCCTCCCTGGACTGGATGATCAGGACTGGAAGGTCTGGGTTAAATAAAAGAGGTAATGGGTCCTTGAAGAATTGGCTTCTGGGCTCTGACAGAGAGCCTGGATGGCCATATCTTGGTAATCCTCACCTCAAGTTATTGGGCAAGAACAGTTTGACCTCAAAGAGGTAAGGGGAGAGGTTTAAAATTATATTTTCTCTTTCTCTCCCCAGGTTATCTCACAATGATGGGCTATCACCTCATCAAATGGGCCCAATAATACCAGCTTTTGCTGGAGCCATGAATCTAATCAAATCTGTTAGCTCTATCAGCATTTAGCCATCACTCCACATCATTCCAGCCAAACTGTCAATATGGTGGACAATACTGGCCTACTGGATATATTACATAGTGTCTCAAGGAAACCACTCTATAGACAAGAAAGATAGCATCCACTGGCCATGGTAGACATCTTTTGAAGCCCAAGGGCTCCCCATACAGATGGCCCAGAAGTGTTTCCTTTTTATTGAAAGCCTAAATGTCACCAGGCCATCACTGGGAGAAGTTCCTAAAGACTACTGTAATAAAATGGTGTAATTTGATTCTGAGGATTGTTTCTTTTGAGCCTACCTGAATTTAATGTTACTATAGACAGCAACACTATTTCAGGACATGAGAAAGTAGACCAATATACAATAACTGATACCTACAGGGGGCACACTGGAGAATTTAATATGCTGGGGAAGTCAGGGACACACCTAGAGGCCATCTCCCAACCCTTGCCTACTCCCACTTCTATTGTTTGCACATCCCTCAGCATGTTTCCATTCCACAGCCTGGTGCATATGTAAGGTCTTCTGAAAAGGCCTGACCATCTCTTAAACCCAGAAACTGGAAATATGTAGCCCTAGCTGATTATCAGGGAAAGATCTCTCATTGGAAGATCCCCATACGATGTGCCAGTGCTTGGTAGTAATCCCTCAGTGCCAAGGAGGCTTATCCTTGGGAGTCATGTCCCTCACTGGGGGGAAGGTAATGCATACACATGCTGAGTTTGGCTTAGAGAGAGGTCACATTTGAGCAACAAGGAGGCTCTCATGAGGTAACACTTAGGCACCCTACAACACTAGGCCAAGTTGCAAATTCAAAAGCAAAGGGCTCATAAGCATAGTCATCAATATCAAGGGCCCATCAATGGACCATCCTTCTTCACTGGTCATTACCCCTGTACCTGGGGGGTTGTTGCTATTCCATTAGAGAATGTGGCAGAGCTCCCCTGAATGGGGATTCAACAATCCTTCAGCTGCTGTGTGAATCTCTACCCACTGTGGCAATGCCCCACAAACATTTGAGCATATTTATATAACTTATGTGTATGCCCAGGTGAACTTCCTCCCATGTATCATAGCTTACAGAATTGAGTGGGAGAGAATGTAAGCTACAATGTAAACTGTAGTCCATGCTTAGTGGCAATGCTCCAAAATGTGTTCATCAGTTGCAATGAATGTACCACACAAATGAAAGAAATTGTTAATGTGGGGAAAGGTGGGAGGTCTGGGGAGTGGGGCATTTGGGAATCCCTTATATTTTTTTATATAACAATTTATGTAATCCAAGTATATTTTTAAAAAAGATAAAAATATATTTAAAAAAATAGAATGAGGATAGAGAATGGAAAGTTGATAGGTAATAAGTGCAGAATTGGTATAAAGGTTCTTTGTAAATCTTTGGAAATGTATATAAATGGTGAAAGCACATCACAGTGTTTGGAAATCACAGAGATATTATACAGGAATGACAGTTGTTGAAAGGGAAAGACTAAGGACATGTATACTACTAGAAGGAAAGCTAAAAATATAACATGGGACTGTATAACATAGTGAAACATTGTGAAATAGGAATATGGGTAATATTGCATATATGAAACTGTTTTTACAAAATATAAATACAAAGAAACTAGAGAGATGGAAACAAATTAGTAGCTATGTATGATGTGGGAAGCATAGAGAAATTGAGAGGTCATGAGTTTGTTTTTGTTTATTATTATTATTGGAATAATGAAAATGCTCAAATAATGATTGAAGTGACAAATGCACAATCATATGATTATACCAAATACCATTGATTGTACACTTTCAATGGGTTTATGTTTTATTAATATATATCAATAAAATTGATTTGTTAAAAAGCTATTGGATTGATTGAATGCACCTGCTTAAACCTCAGCCTCTCTACTGACAGTAAATTTCTATTCTGACTCATCTCTAACACCTCTATTTACCACATGCCTAGGCAAATTTCAGGCACTAACATGATCCATGAGTGCATTAGTTCTCCAATGTGGCCATGGGTTTGGTGAGAAAAGTAAATAATCTCATGAGAATACACAGCTTAATAAAGGCTGGAAAAAACATTGTAATGTTTGGAAGGAGATTACTTATTGATGAGTCCCTAACTTACCATAATTATTCTAGAGTCATGTATAAACTTAACTGAAGATCTGATTCCTGAAAACCTCCTGAATGCACTTGGAATATCCATGCCAATAGGAGAAATCTTATTATCAGCTCATAACAGAGGTTCAGTTTTAGTTAAAGAATAATTTCCTATTCACCCATGGTTACATTGTCAATAGCTCAGCTAACAACTGTCTTCCTCTGGATTTTCAATCACAGCCAGCCAAGCAGTAGGTAAACAGTGCTGCAAATAGAGAAAGAAGCCTTCAGAATCAAGTCTTGAACACAATTTCCAGACCCACCTGTCAGGAATGCCAAACCCTTCACCCAGGAATAACCCTGGCCCAATGAATGAACATTAATTGTGCTCCAAGAGAATTAGGGAGAGGACTCTCCTCTCCTAGGTCTAATATATTGGCTTATCTGACTAAAAAGATGATATGAATACACTCACTGTACAGATAAGATTATGAAAATCACTGATTTGTATTTATTAATTAACCCATGATGTTCAGAGCCTTTTAATTCCATCCTTTATTTCAAAACATAGGGATCTCCAAGCCATGTCACATCTGGAATTAGGCCTCCACCCCAAGAGAAAGCAGTCTGGAATTTCTCAGATATAATTATTCTTGTTTTTTTCACTAGTATTGGTTCTCCAACATTCCATCCCAGTCTACTGGACTCCCACTCCCTTCCTCATCTATCTGACCTTCTGGATATACTTGTCTTAAATCATCTTGGTTCTTCCACACGTGGGGTTTAACAGTGTAACTACCTGAACACTGATTTCTGGATCTCACCCCAATGGATTAGAATATTGTTCAAGAAACTTAAGAATACATTTTATTAAAGGATTGATCAAATCAAGGTATTGACCAATTGGAAGGGATCAATGTCTTCCATTATGCAATTATAGTCATGAAAATCCCCTGCACCAATAAATAGCAGAAGAATAAGCATCATCATGTCATTATCATTTCTCACAATCCACATAGGATTAGGAGGCTCAGAAGATATAGAATGAAGGAATTTGGAAGAAAATCTACTTGAACAGACTAATATTTTAGTGAAGTGATAGCTGAAATCTTGTCCTATATTAATCACCATAAGCTCCAACATCCCTACATTTCATTATTTAGGTATGTGGAAGTATGCGTATAGTGTAAGTTGAACCTTAAAATGTCATTATTAATTACATATATTTCATGGACAAATAATGATAGTGTCATAAACAGAAATATGACAAGAATTCAAGGGATGTGTCAACATAAAGAAATCAATAAATGTAGTACTCCACAATAGTAGACTGAAAAACACAAGGTCATCTCATTTGATGCCTAAAAAGCATTTGATGAAACCCATCATTTCATGATAAAAACAATCAACAAACTAGGAATTGAAGGATGCGTGCTTTCATTTTCTGCTATTAAACATTTTACTGGATACTCTTGTCAGCAATTTGGCTGTAAAAATAAATAAAAGGCATGCAAATTGGAAAAGAAGAAGTAAAATTATCTCTAGTCTGAGATGACATGATCTTATATATAGAAAATCCTATTGAATCCACACATACCCCCACTTAGAGTCATACACACACCCATACCCTAAATATTAGAGCTAATAAATAAATGCAGAAAAGTTGCAAGGTAAAAGATTAACATGCATAAATAGTTGTATTTATGCATGCAAATTGTGAGAATCCAAAAAGAAAATTAAGAAAAAATTAATTTACAGAAGCATTAAAAAGAATAAAGTTAAAGTTGCTAAGAATAAGTATAAGCAAACTATGCAAGATATTATAGTGAAATCAATAAAATGATGCTGAAAGAAATTAAACAGGACCTAAAAAAAATGGAAGGACATTCCATTTAATATAATGGGAGATTTAATATAGTTAAGGTGGCAATACTCTCCAGTTGGTTTAGAGATACAATGAAATACCTATCAAAATCCCAAAGACCATTTTAAAAAAAGAAATGTAAAAGTTGGCCCTTATATTCTTGGAATTATAAGAGACCCTGAATAGTTAAAATTATATTGAAAAAGAACATAATGTGAGGATAACCAATTCTCTATTTCAAAGCATAATACAAATCTACAGTAATTTAAATAGCATAATACTGGCATAAAGGTAAATATATAATACAATGGAATAGAATCGATACTCCATAAATAAACCCATATATCTATGGGCAATTAATTTTCTATATACATTGCACCAAGGTCTTGCACTCAGGAAAGACATGTGTCTTCACAAAATGGTGACAGAACAACTATTTATGCACATGCAAAGCATGCATTTTGACATGGGCCTTAGAATTTTTTCCAAAAAAAGTCAGTTAGAGAGCTAAATATAAGAGACAAAAAGACAAATAATATAATTGAAAATGGGCAAAATATTTGAATAAGCATTTCTTCAAGGAGTATATGCAACTGGCCAACAACCACATGGAATAATGCTCATCTTTAGTCTTTAGGGATATGCAAATTAACACCACAAAAAGACACTGCTTCATACCCCCTAGAAGGGTTATACTATTTTTGAAAATCTAAAATAACTGTTGGTGAGTATGTGGAGAAATTGGAATCTTTGTACATTTCTCATGGGTATGTGCAATGGTAGCACCACTGTGGAAAATATTTGGGCCATTCCTCAATAAGTTATATACATACAGAAGTAGATGATGATCCAGCAATTCTCTACCTTGATCTATAACTCCAAAAATTGAAGAGAAACATTCAAGTAATTGTGCACAATTGTTCCAACAATCAGCTGGAAACAAACCAAATATCTATCACCTAATGAGAGAGAACCAAAATGAATTTTATCCATACATTGGAATTTTGTTCAGCCATAAAAAGGAATGAAGTAATGATACAACTTATAACATAGAAAAATCTTGAGAACATGCTAAGTAAAAGAAGCAGATACAGAAGGTCACATTTTTAAAGATTCATTTATATGCAATATCCAGAATATGTAAATCCATACAGACAGAAAGAAGATTAATGGTTGACAGGGATTTAGAAGAGTGGGGAATGTGGAGTAAATGCTTTTGTGGGTATGAGGTCTCCTTTGGAGGAGACAAAAATGTTCTGAAATTAGATAAAGCTGATGCACAACATTGTGAATATACTAAAAGCCAGGGACTGTACTTTTTAAATAGTTAATTTATATTATGTGAATCTCACCTCAATAAATAATGTGCAGATAATAATGTCAAGAACAGGAATTGCATGAGATTTTATTCACAGAAATCCAATTTTCTCTAGAACATAAAATATACATTTAATGTATAAATATGAATATAAACATGAATAGTTGTAAATTTTAATGAACATTTATTTTCTCATATTTCTTTTACAGGTGTAACCTGTTTTATTTTTGTCACTTTAAGAATGCTGAAAATGTTAATATTTATTAATCTTCTCTTAAGTTTTATTTCTAAATTTATTTCAGATAATTCCATTCTTTTATCTATTGTGAACCAGTGGTTAGGATCCCTGATCAATCTCCCAGACATGGCATATTTCTTAGTGCACATAATGCAATCAAAAGGATTTATGAATGAATAATGGAATGAATGAGTCTTCATAATTATTCTTTACAATAGCCTTACATATCCAACATCATCAGAGGGTTATAATTTTGAAATTACCTGGTAAATCCAATCAAGATGAACAATGCATGTTCCACCAAATTAAGTATTCATCAATTTTATTTTTTGTGTGTGTAATCAGGAAGCAACCCCAGTAATATTGTCCTTATGTGCTTTATTGACTGTTTAAAAGGATATGCAAAAATGGAGGTTATATTCAACTTGAGAAGAAGAAACTGAACAAGGCAGAACTTTGCAAAAAGAACGAAGTTCTGCTTACCTTTGAAACTTAAAAACTTAGTCGACCTCACCAGGTTTTCCAATTTTGGGGTTCTGGTGAGTTCTCCAAACAATGGATGTGAGCAGACCTCTCTTTTCTTTTCAAGTGTTTTGTTGTCACTTTCATTAAGTAGGGAACTAATTTTTTTTCACAGTTTTCCATGATCCTATTTAACAAAATTTTAAAACTGAAAACTTTTGTCAATTTCCTTCAAAAATTGAACCATAAATGATGTTTTCTTGATCTCAAATTCTCATTGGTATCTTCCAGAGAGCTCTTGGAAAATCACAAAAGATTTTAACATTCCCCTTGTAAAAAGAAAGATGCTAAAACTAGTTAGTTTTATTTGATATGTTATCAGTTGCATAGGAAGTGTTATCAATTTAAATATGATGTTGTAAATTTCTTATGGTTAAATTTATAGGAAAACATATTATTGATATAAAATTTTCAGAAATTATATAAAATTCTTAGAGACTTGTCAATATTACCACTGTCCATGAGTTTTCCAAGTACTAATACGCCTGATACTAGACAACTATAATATTATCATTCATAAGGTCAGGTGTTCTTAAGATAAGGTTTCATGCACTCTCATCTGATTCTTCACCTTTATAAAACAACAATAAATTAACTATGGACATTTTATGTGTTTTGTGATTTACAGATAGTTTTTTTTTCTGATGCTTCCCTGGAAATGCTTGCAATTAAGTACAGGCCAGAGTGCTTCATCTTCAACCAAAAGGACTATCTCAGAGACCTGTGGAAAAGACTATGTGAAGTTCTCTGAAGCACCAGTTTCTAATGGCATTGCTTAAATAACTTTGAGAGCTTACCATTTGACACAGTGATGATATCCAGCATTCTAATGAAGAAGCTGATAGGTTCATGAGAAGCTGACAGGTTCATGAGAAGAGCTAATGAAACTAGGATTAATTACTTAGGACTAAATGAACTGAAAAAGCATGATTATAGTTTAGTTTGGATTATTGCTAATAATTTATTGTTCTATTTTCTAGATAGAAGAGATCCCTTACTAAATTAAGCTATCTATAATTCATAATTCATCTTTATCTCCCTGCCTGACCACCCTAGAATTTGGAAAATCTTACTGAATATTCTTAATTTTACAGTTATATAAGTTTTTGCATAGGTTCAATCAGGATCTTCCCTCTTTGCTAACAGTAAATAATTGGAGTCAATGTTTATATAACCAAATCATAGGAATGTAAACTCAAAAATACAGAAGAAATTCCAAGTCTATTGCTTATTATATACCTCACCTTGATGTAATTGCCTGTGCTTACCCAAATTGTGTTAAAGCTACAGCAGAAGCTGCCAAATTAAAGCCTCAGCAAACTTAAATCTGAGCAGACCCAATATTTTCCCTCCAAAATACTGACTTCTTATGGGATCCTTCTCTTTCACCTCCTAATCTTCACCTAAAGTGCAGCAATGTTCTTAACCCTGCTACTCTGCTACCTTTATCCAATAAGGGGATACCCCATGACTGTAAACTGATAACTTCAAAATTAATGACTCCATACATGCTCTTATGATCAAAACAGATGTCATCCTATTTGTTGATACTTCTTCTGTTAGAAACTCCAGTGGTAAGCTTCAAGCAGGCTATGTAGTTACTACACACTATGAACTGATTGAATGTGGTAGGCTTTAACAATTTTCTTCTGCCATAAATAATGTTTCATGCTCTTACCCAAGCCTGCTTTCTATCTGAAGGGAATCCTGTTAACATTTATAGTGGTAACAGGTATGCTTCTGGTACAATTCATGATTTCAGCTTGCTATGGAAACAAAGAGGGTTCTTTACTTCTTCTGGTATGCCAATTGAAAATGGTGGGCATGTAAATTTTCTCCTTTCTGCTATTTTACTCTCATCATTAATAGTTGCCATCATTATGATAGAGTCTCACAAAAAAAGGACTGAGCCTGGATGTTTTTAAAAAGGCACTTGCATATTTTCATGCAAAAACAGCCATGATTAAAATAGCTGAGATTATAAACTTAAATTAAAACTGTTTAAATTAACTGAAGAACCTGGCCTTCCCTTACCCAAATTTTTACTTTTGGCCCTGATCTTTATTCATAGCATTCTCCTTAGAAAACACAAACTATCCCCATAAGAAATTGTTTCTGGCAAATCTATCTTTGGGAATAAAATTGAGAAATGATAACTTATGGTCACACCATGGCAGGACCCAGTTTGCATATCTTTAATGCATTATAATCATTATACATGATTATCTTCAACATGTAAAGGACACATTTCCTGACCCACATGACAAACACCCTATTAATCATAAGCTCTGTCTGGTTCATTGGACTCACCCAGGACAACTAACCAGGAGATGATGATGGGCAATACCCATTCTAAAGAACAGAGTGTCAGCAACTGCAAGCAAAATAGCTCCATCCATCTGCCCCATGGGATCTAAGTCCCCTCTCAATTAGAAGCAGAATGGGCATCACCTTCCCAAAATTCTCAAGATTGGGGAATGAACAATGGACTAAAGTAGACTTATTATTCTAGCCATGGAAGAAACTATTATTATTGCTGTAAAAGGCAGTGAACACCAGAGGTTGAGGGATGGGAGAGGGAAGAATAGGTGTAATATGGGGACATTTTAGGGACATTGGATTTGTCCTGCATGACATTGCAGTGATGGATACAGGCAATTGTATATTTTGTCATAACTTACAAAATTGTGTAGGACAAAGTGTAAACTATAATGTAAACTGCAGCCCAAGGTTAGTAACAATGATTCAATGTAGGTTCATCAATCATAACAAATGTACCACACTAATGATGGGTGTCGTTAATGTGGGAAAGTATGGGAGGGGGAGGGAGGGGGCATATGAGAATCCCTAATATTTTTATGTAACATTTATATAATCTAAAGCTTCTTTAAAAATAAATAAATAATTATTAAAAATCATAAGCTGACACCAGGATAATGGGTCTACTGGAAATGATACAGACAAAAGACAGTCCCAGATCCTGATTAAAAGGAACCCTACCAAGTACTCCTAACATCTGACACTGAAATGTAATTACAGGGCCTTGAGCCATAGGTAGATATCACTCAACTTTAAAAGGCTCCATCACACTCCTGGGCTTGTTCTAACTCTGGAGACTTAAAAATCAAACTAGCCAGGAAGTGAAATAGACACTGTAACAAGGTAGACTACTTTTTACCAAAGTGATGAATCAAGCCCTCACATAGACTTTACATTACTAACATTTATAATTTATAAAATCCTTTATATATCCCTAAGCTTTGTGCACTGGCCTGGAAAAAAACACCGTTGCCCACCTCTCCCAGGACATTCCAAAGGGAGGTGACCTCAGAGACTGTTGGATTTGTCACCATAAACTCCAATCTATACACATTGCAATGGACCCCGTTTTTCCACCCATAACAAATTTCTTTCTTATCTCAAATGCTTCAGTATCTTTGGATCAAACTGCAACATTTGTTTCATCTCAAATATCCTCTTTACTCTGCTTTAAGCTTTCATGGAACTGTGACCTCCCTATAGCCACAACTGGTCTAGAGAATTGTACAGATATAATAGAAGAGCTCAGAGACCTTGTTATAAAATTCCACATGCCTCCACAAACTACAAGTTACCATAACCATGCATGTCCACTTTCATGTTTAAGGCCCTGGCTCTTCAAAAGATTCACAACACAAGTAAATTTTGGTCAGCTCCTCATTTGTACTGTCAATAAAAAAAAAATTCTTTGACAATAAGGACAAATGATATTATTCCTGGTAATGGATCTATAAACAATATCACCTTGGCTACAGTTACATTGCTCAACCATGCTATATTTTTATTGTGGAGGTTTTGATAAGATATTGGCTTGGGCAGTAAATTGCTTTTATAGCTGGTAAATGTGTACTTGGCCTCCTCACAGCCCCTTAGGAATTTGCAATCAATCTGAAACTTCTCACTGGACTACTCCCCTTAATCTATATTCACAAACAAAACAGGATTTACCAGGGAGTTAATGATTCTGGGTTCACCTCTTCTGGCTGATTTCTGCTACCTTGGCTTGGGGTTAACACAAATGAAAACATGATTAGAAATCTATTAATCACAATAGGAGAAATTAGTAAATTTACTGTAAGAGCTATAGCTACACAGCAAGTCATTAGATTTATTAGCTTAACTTCTTCTAAACAATAGCATTTTTGTACTTGATTACTTAGCTGAACAAGGAGGGATTTTTGCCATTTCCAGTACCACCTGTTGTAGTTGGGTAAACACTCCTGGGGAAGTTGAGACACAATTGTATGAAATAGTGAAACAAGCCATGTGCCTTAAACAGGTAAGACCATCCACCAGGCCCTGATCTGATCACTTTGATTTCAGGTGGTTTAAATCTTTGGGCTTGGGGTTAGGAGCATATGCCCATATTATGAGGTGGGAATTTGGGCATTTATCACTCATAGTACTCATTATAGTCTCCCGGTTGCACTGTTTTCACTCAAGAGTTTTGAATGGGGAAGCGGGAGTGGCTCAGTGGATAGAGCCCCCATTTACCATATGGGAGGCCCCGGGTTCACTTCCCGGGGCCTCCTTGTGAGGGCAGGCCGGCCCGCACAGCCTAGTGGGCTGATGCAGCAAGCCCTCACAACAGGAAGCGGGTGTGGCTCAACCGATAGAGCCCCCGTTTACCATGTGCGAGGCCCCGGGTTCGCTTCCTGGAGCCTCCTTGTGAGGGCAGGCCAGCCCGCGCGGCACGAGGGGCTGATGCAGTGGGACCTCACAGCAAGGGGAAGATAAGCAGGCACGGAGAAGACACACAGCGAATGGACACAGCAAGCACAAGCAGCAAGGGGGGGGTTCTCAGCACGAAGCTGCCTGTGTGACCTATACTTAAGTTAAATGTTAACAACCTTCCCCAGGGGGAAATAATGCAAAGATGGTACCATAAACTATAATCTTCCCAAAGCACTAAGAGTCCTTATAAATTACCTTCTTATGAGCTGGTTGAACACATCACCC
>JAQZBX010032217.1:0-25959 GCA_029593785.1 Cabassous unicinctus | reverse complement strand
AATAAGAGACAAAGATATAATGTGGCTGACAAAAAGCTAATGTCATTTTCAATGTATTAATAAAAATACTATGACCAGAACTAAGAAAAGGAAAGCTTGTTTTCTTATGAGCTGGTCAAGTCAATGAAGAGTTTGTTCAGTTCTCTGCTCTATACCTTAAGAAAGACACTTCAAGTGATAAGGCCTCTAATAGAGAGTTCTCATGTTGCAAGAAGTCTCAAAATATAGCATATAAGGAAGGTTGAAAATATTAGGAACATTTAGCCAGGAGACAAGAATATTGAATTCTAGAAATAAATATGATCACTGTATTAAAATTTTGTGGAAAGATTTAGAAGAATAATTTCACCTGTTATTAAGTAGACTTGTTTTGTGTTTGATGAAAGAAAAATTAGAACCAAAGAATGATAGTTACAGAAAGATTAAATTTGGCTCAATATATAATAATAATAAATAATATTTTAAATTATCCAAAAATAAAATAGGTTGCTTCAATCTATTTCAAATGTTTATGAATTTTCAGTCTCTGGAGCCGTTCAAGCAAAAATTGGAGAACTATATAATCATCTACATTCTTCCCCTGCACAATGTTATCTCCTCACATTGCTTAAATTGCCAATACTGATGATTTTAAATATTAAACCCAAGTCTCATATATCTCCTATATACTTGCCACACAATTGCAACACCCTTCTTGGTTCTTAAATGGCAGCAATTGTGTCCCCGCTTTGCAAAGCCAGGAGACATTTTTGGCCTCACTTGAGGTAGGGCATGCTACTGGTGTCTAGTGGATAGAGACCAAGGATGCTGCTAAATACCCTACAATGCACAAGATAGTATCCCACAACTAAGAATTATCCTGCCCACAAAGTCAGTAGTACCAAGATTGAAAAACCCTGCTTGACATTTATGTCCAACAATTCACAAACTCCATGACCAACTCTAAACTCATTGTCTCCTCTTTTCTATCCTATCACCCCTTAAGAAAGCTTAGTTGCTATTCCTTATTTTGATTAATGACATCATAGTTATCCAATCACTTGAGATAGAAACCTCAGAATCATCCTTAAATACTCACTTTTTCTCATCCCATAATACCAAAATTCTGTTGATCTACTTCCAAGAAGCCTTTCTAAATATTCCCCCTCCTCTCTTTCACTACTGCCATTGATTTAGTTCAGTCTCACAATTTCTCCCAACAAGACTCTTCTCTAATTCATCCTTCAAATCTTTTCCAGGATTAGCTTTCTAAAGCACACACCATTATCACATGCAAAACCCCTCCATTGCCAGTGAGTAAAAAATTCAAACTCTGAATTAGCATGGAAAGTGCTAATCCATCTGGCTCAACTTCTCTCAACAGTCTCATCCCATGCCACAACTTCTCCCTCCTTAGATGCTGGATTGTAACACTTTCGATGTCCTTTTAAATTCTGGGATCCCATAGCTCTAATATTTTTCATTTTTGCATGAAAAAGCCAATACTCACATTAAATATATATCATTAAATTACTATCTTTATATTAACAACTATTTTCTTGTTTCTGATGAGTCTTTAATTTTGAGTAAGCATTCCTAGAGAGAATAAATCAAGAATAGGAAATGTAAAGAGGCCTCTTCTCTATCATAGTGATTATAGCAGTTTTATATGTTAAGCTTGGCAACCAAATGAAAGACACTAGCAAAATGGTTTGCTTAGAGAGATATTTCTTATATATTTGGATGTTAAGAATAAATACCTCCAAAGATCAGGAATCCAAAAGGGCAGCATATATTATATTCTCCCATTGGAGGAGTGGGAAGACCACTGTATATGTTACATTTTCATTTATGAGGTGTTAAAAAAACTTTTTCAGGGAAGGTTAAAAGCCTAATAGTCCTTTGAGGGTAGTACTGAAAGGAAAAAAAATAATTGAATTTTAATGCATGTAATCAAGGTGAAATGATTGGGTATACACATGGTTAAACATTAAATATAAAGCTGACAAAGACCTCATGAAAAATATTTAAGCATGCATATTAAAAGTATATGGTCACCAGAGCCCTCAGGAGGCCCTCTGTGTGGGATGATATCCACTTTGGTGTTCTATGAGATCCTACTGAGGTGTGCGTAAGCATTACCTCTGGGATGACCTCCCGACTCTCTTTGAAGTCTCTTAGCCATATGAACTCATTTGTCTTTACCTTTTTCCCCTTTTGTTCAAGGTCTTTTTCCAGTCATATTGCCAGTTGGCACTTGGTATTAATCCCTCATTGCCAGGGAGGCTCATCCCCGGGAGTCATGTCTCATGCTGGGTGGAAGGTAATGCATTCATATGGTGAGTTTGGCTTAGAGAGAGGCCACATTTGAGCAACAAGGAGGCTCTCAGATGGCAACCCTTAGGCACTCCATAACAGTAGGCTAAGTTTCTATTATAAGAGCAAAGACTCGTAAAGCTAGTCATCAATAACTAGAAACCATTAGTGGACCATCCTCCTTTGCCAGACACTGCCCCTGCACTTGGGAGACTGTTGCTGCTCCCTTGGAGAATGTGGCAGAGCTCTCCAGGCTGGAAATTCAGTATTCCCTCATTTATTGAGTGATTCTCCATACACCATGACCATGCCCCACCCCTTGATCATTTGAACAATTTTATGTATCTTTCATGTATATTCAAGTGAACTTCCTCCTATGAAACCCCAATCCAGACATCCCCCACCAGTGATCCTCTCCTGCCCCTGCTGTAATCCTTTTGTGATTTAAACCTTCCTTGAAGATGAAGCCCATATAATAGCCAAATACAATTAATAGGAAAATGAAATAATAATGATAAGCTTAAATGTAAGAGATAAAATACATGGAAACTCAAAGAAAAAACCACTAAAAATAAAATTAAAGGATTGGGACATTCAAAAAAATTGGAAAAATAAAAAAATTTAAAAAAAATTAAATTATTTTTCCTTTTATCACTGCATTATTGGGTGTCCAGTCTGTACTGTGGCACCTTCCCCCTCTCACTCGCCAGTGTCTCCCAAATTTTCATTTAATTTTCAAAGAAGTTTTAGGTCACAGCAAAGACACACACAGAATACTAGAGACTCTCATATACCCAACCTCCTCCCCCTTTCCTCACCCCATATTAAAAACTTTTTGTATGTGGACAGTAGCATTGTTATGACTGTTATACAGATAGTGAAACATAGCTACTAAACATTGTCAATGGTTTACAGTATAATTTACAATTTAGATGGTACAGTTTAATACTTTTTTATTATATTTACCATGTCTTGTGTCCATCACTGTAAGGTAATGAAAAACATTTCCCCTGACCTCTAAATACCCCCTGTTTAATCTTTTCTGTTCCTTCCTCCCCATCCCCCTGGGGCACATGACACCACCCTGTCTTGACTCATTGGATGACAAGATTCATAGTTACATGCAACAAGAGGTCTTGACACGCTGATTGTCCTCCCCTATTAAGATCTACCCTTGCTCCTAAGAAACATCCACCTGTCTGTTTCTGTGTGAATCAGTCCTCCCAAAGATGGAGGTCCATCTCCTTCCCACTCACTGTGTGGGTCTCCACTCTCTGACACAATACATTACGACAGGATGAACACTCACGCACTCCCCAGAAACCTGCTCCAGATACACCCCATCCTGAATGCCCCCCCAACCTACACCTTAAACCAGTGACACTACCTTGTCATATTGCCATAAGAGCATTCCCACTCCTGCACTTTCAACCTCATACCCACAAATCCCGTGTTCAGGAGACACCCAGGTCCTATATAAGGGGGGATAGCTCCAGAGATTGATGCCTTATCAGTGGACTATACTATGGAATCTGTGTTCCTGAGAGTGACAGAGTTGTACTCAAATAAGTCCTCCCTGCACATGGTCCATCAGTCCCTTCTATTCAAACCTATATGTGGTACTGGAGTTTGTAAGTATACTTCCAGAGACTGGAGCCTTTGGCCTTCCCATGTGCCAGCTGTGCCTAGAATCTCGGTGGAGCTGCAACTCCTACTCTACAGCTCAATGGACTCACCCAAGTCACCTGGTGAGGAGATGATGATGGACAAGACCATCCCAGGGAATGGAGAGAGTCTGCAGCTGTAGGCAGGGTAATCCCATCCATCTTATCCATGGGATATAAGCCCCCTCTCACTTGGAGATGGCATGGACATCACCATCCCAGAATCCTCAGGATTGGGAATGAACTATGGACTAGAATGGACTTACTGGTATTCTACTATAGACTTGCTGTGATTATAGCAATGGAAGAAATTACAGCATTGATGTGAATGCAGTGGCCACTGGAGGCTCTGGGGGCAGGGGGAGAGAAAGACAGGTGTAATGCTTTTTTGGGAATTGGAAATCATCCTGAATGGCATTGAAATGATAGATATAGGCCATTATATATCTTCCCATAGCCCAAGAATTGTGTGGGATAGAGTGTAAACTACAATGTGAACTATGGTCCATGCTCAATGACAGTGCATTAGGATGTGTTTATCAATTGCAATGAATGTGCCACACTAATGAAGGATGTTGTTTTTGTGGGAGGGTGTGGGAGGTGTGAGGAGCAGGGCATATGAGAATCCCTATATTTTTTGTGCAACATTTGTATCTAAAGTATCTTTAAAAAGATAAAAATATATATTAGAGGAAAAAAAGTTTATGGTCAAATCACAAAAATCTCTTTTAATAATAAGATGAAAAAAGAGTCATAGCACACAAAACAGTGCACTTAAACCCTTTATCTTTGCCTTTGGAATCTGGACTGATTTACACTCAGTCACACACATAGGCACAAAGTCTCCTCCTTCTCATCTAAGCCAAATCTTTCCTAAGGAGACCACGCCGTCCACAGCCAAGAACAAAGTTAGGTGTTCCAGTGAAGCAAGTCTGGGGTTACAGCCAAATCTTCGCAAAGCAGAGAGTTCTCTAAGTAATAAAGAGTTGACTGTGATGGCAAGAGGCTTCTTGCAGGTGCAGATGCATGTCTTTTGGAATGCAAACAAACCCTTTCAGCTGCTTCCCTGCTCAACCACCACCACCATATTTTCATATCCTTTTGCCATCTTACTGGAGTTCTTTGCTCAGTGTTCTCTTACTCCAACCTGGTCCAGGTGTGGGATGGAGCAAGAGAGCAGAGAAGATGAGGGAGGAGCATCACTTAGAAATAAAAATAAAATCATAAAATAAAAATTTGGGTAAAGTAAAGGCTTTTCTACCATTTCCCAGGCCTTTATTCTTGCCTTTTTGCAATGTATTTTGATTAATTCTGTTTGGGATTAATAACTGAAAATGAGCTTTCATGCATACATTGTTGATATTTTAGTAAATAGACTATCAAAATGAAATCTCAAATATCAATTAAGATATCTGTATCATCAATACATTTTTAAAGCATATTTCCTGGACTTTATTGGGTGAGATTTTTTTATTTCTATCAGTCTCCTGCATTTCACACTTATCTTTGTAATAAATTAATTTTGATATAGTTTAATTTATTATCTGATCCTATTAGAAACTGTTGCATAACAACCATCTTGGAACTCTTCATTCCCTACCTGCTGTACAGGAAATTTGCTTCTCGACAATCCTTTTATAATAAAATCCAAATCAGTAACTGATCTGTTTAAATAGTATTTTAGACAAAATTAAACAGAGCAATTTCTCAAGGTCTGCAGTATGCTCATCAGTGGCAAATGAAAGTTAAAAATACAGCAGGGGGATTTGTAAAGCCTAATTTTCTGATATCTAGTCTAATGGTTATATAAACCTAAATTTTTATGCTTGTCAATTTTATGTACATCATCAGATCAGACAGATTTTCCTTTGTGTGATGTTTTAAATGTCTCACAAACTCAATACATTATCTCTTTGGCCATTTGTAATTTGGCAACTCTTGCAATAAGGACAAAAGCTAGGGTAACTCTACATTTATTTTCCAGAAGCATTTCAACATGCAACAGTGAAACAATTTGAAAGCTATACCTACAAATCTGAAAAGCTGTATTCTAAAAATGTAGTGGTAAATATGAAATTGACTTATGGAATCATAAGCATACTTCAGAATCATTTATCACCATGATTTGGACCCAACTTTAATAAATGGGTATAAATTTTGAAAACAGTTCGTGAAAAAGCCAGTCTATAGCGAATCTAGTTTCCTCTATGCCCAATCTCCATAGAATAAGCGCCTTTTCACATTGGCTAGAAGATTCTGCCTAGAAAGTGGCAATCAATGAGACCCTAGTGACTTTACCAACCTGCAAAATCCATCAAAGTACAAAAATAGAAGATGCCTTACAAAATGAAAAGAATTTAGGAAAAAAAAACATAGAAATCTTGGTAACTAGAAGTGAGTGGTACAAAAACCATGATGAAATAACTGATGGTGAAATAAATTAAAGGAATAGAGGTAGGATACATTTCTAAGCTTACTTTGACTCAGGAATCAGATGAATTGAACCAGATCAGCAATGTAGTAGAAAATCCTGATTTTTAAAAAAATTCCAGTGTATTAATAATATTACTTACAATCAGGATTGTTTTCAGGATTCAACAAACAGCAAGGGGGTGATAATATTATGGTTACTGTTATATACAGGCTAGGCATTCCTCAAGGTCAAGGTGTTATTTATAACCCCCCTTAATATTTGGTACAAAGCTCTACTTATTCATAGTACTTGCCTAAAGGATGAGGATGATAGATTTCTCGGAAATTAACCTATGAAATCATACTTAAAGATGCCTCTGTAAGATTCACTGGGCCTATTTTCTGTTTCTGAGTGTGTCTGGTTCAAGGGTGGAAAATGAGAAAGCAAATGGAGTAGCCAAGAAATGAGAGCTCAAAAAGAATGGCCAAGTTAGATAAATCACAAAACTAGGGAAAACCACTTTCAAAGTAAGAAGGCAAAGAAGCCTGGAAAAGCCTCTCTTGTAATTGCCTGAATGCAAATGATGCAGCACACTGTCCAGGACCCTTCCTGCAGAAGGAAATCATCTGGAGAGAGCAGGCTGAGTAACTCTTCTGCAGCATTTGCTGAGGAAGACTTAAATAACAACCTCCTAATTCCTAAATGACATGTATGAAAAGGACAATGACCGACTTTCTCAGTCTCCACCAGGATCACGTCAGAAGATGTGGGCTTATATAGCAGCAGGAGGGATTTAGGAAAAGGTTTAAGGACGAATTTCATAACAATGTAGGTAACTGCACATGGGGATGGATTAGCGGGGGAAGTTGTGACATAGCTTCTTTGAAAATGCTTCTAAATTGTAGAGATTCTCATCTCATCCCAAAAATCATTTTTGAAGATTTTCTTAGCCCTAAGATTTTAAGATTACATATTAGAGGACCAATTCAAAAATATAACTATAAAGAACATATAGGTTATATTTAGCCAGAAAATGCTTGTGTTAATCAACTAAGAAAGCCATTTTCATACCAATCAAAATATTTGGCCTCCACTAAGTTTATTATTCAGTAACAGATCTATAAACTGAGTTAACACTACATGAAATATTTTCGTAGCTGAAGGTACAGCTAAGTATTTAAAACTCTCAATAATAACTTTAAAGAAATTAATGCCAGGCAACTTAACAATTCCTGACAAAAACCTGGCTTTAGACAGCATCACTCTTAGATATTAGAAATATTTTCTTTAATGTACCTGTTAGGGAGTCACATCACATACTCATGATGAAAAATAAAAGCAAATGATGTAAACCTTTGGCATCATTTTAACTAAAGTATTAGTAGTTAATGTTTCTCATGGAGAACTTTTTTAAAGTTACAAAATGCTTCTGTCAAATATTAAATTTAATGACAATGTAGAATGAAAAATAATTCACTGAGAAACTGCTACTTGGGTACCTTCCTTGTGTAAGGCAGGGTCCCTGTTCTCCAGAAGCTACTAACCAGCATGGAAGGCAGAAAGGCTGGAAAACTCCTATGGAAATGCAGAGCAGAGAACAACTAAACCTACCTAAGAAATCCAGCAAATAAATTAAAAACAATAAAAGCCAAATCAAAATTTCAAATCAGATTTCTTAGCTTAGCTAGTATACATGATTATGATACAAACAAATCATTGAGGATCCAGTGCATTTACTTTCATGATCAACCTAGTAATGACAGGTAAAAAAATTGAAGCACCTCATACCTCAGCAGACCTCTACTGTCTGCCGTTTCTGTTCAGTCAATTTAGTATTATTTTGCTTATGATTTCAAGTGCCTTTCATGTATTTCATCTTTGAAATTACCTGGGGAAATGAAGCCCTCCAGCTCCGAGTTGTTTTTACATCCTGACAGTTTCAAACTATGATCTCCCAGGGGTAGCTCTGTCTACTTTTAACCAATTTTGAATGATTGTAAATTTCTATGTTTCGCCTTAAATTCTTTATTCTCCCTTCAGCCTAATTTTTCTAGTGCCTATGTCTGTGGTTGCCACTTAATATATCATCAAAATCACCAAGTGAACTTGTTAAAAACAAAGACAGTGACTCACCTAAGATTCTAAATCTGAATCTGGGAATTTGTATTAACTAGTCTTCTCCAAGCCCTCAAATTCTAGGGAATTCTCAAGCTCTTGAAGTTTAAGGGAGCACTTTATGGCATATCCATCAACCTTAATGCTATCAATGAGCCCTAGAATAAATTTTTTTTGATCTCTATCACCATATATTATACAAATTACTTGTCATAAAAATCATATACACGTGAGGAAACTGAGGTTCAAAGAAATTAAGTATCATGTGGAGCTATAAGCACTGCCAGCTTGCTGTGTAGAAAGTACTGTGGGATAAAAAAAGATAAAGAGCCCAAGAATGAACTTGTCTTTGAATTCTGGCAGTGCCACTAAAAGTGGCCTGATTTTGTCATTTAATCTATTAAAGCTCCAGTGAATTACAGTAAAATAATGATTATAATGCTTACTTTTTTAGGTCATAGCATTTGATGGTCACTCAAGAAATATTTGTTCATTCCAAGTCTGCTATTCTATTTTTAGCTTCTTATTTCCTTAAGCATGAACCTCTTTAAAAATACTTCTTTAGGCCTGTTGACTTCTGAGTAAGAATGCATTCCTACCTTTAACAACCTTATTATTAGACATTAATTAGTCATCTATATGTGATTATTTAAGAGGTATGTCTGTTATGAGAAGCATCATAGCAAGCTTGTTTTAATAGGCTAAAACTGGGAAAAACAGGAGAATTTCCAAAATTAGAGGACTATTAAATGAAAACAAAATTATTAAATAAAATTAGGATACAACCACACAGTGTAATTTTATGCAGACATTTAAAAATTAAAATTTTAAAAGAACCTTAAATGGCATGATAAAATAGGTACAAAATAGGATGCAAAATTATATTTGTAACATAATTTCTCATTAAAATTTTTGTATGTGCAAATGTGTGTATGTTCATACATACAAACATGTAATTGTGTCAAAAGAAGGGAAGGAAAAACACCAAGCTGTTAATAGTAGTTATCTCTGGACTAGGTAATTGTGGATGAGTTTGTTTTCTTTTTTGCAGTTTGTCTGCATTTTACTTTTTTTTTTAAAAAAACCTGTGCACATTTTATATTGAGAAAAAGTGAACATCGTATAAAATAGGTTGTCCACTCACATTTACCAATAAAACAAAATGAACAAATAATGCTGCAAACTATTGAAAAGGACCATGCTATCATTTGCTCCTTTTTATCCTGAGATTCTTAACAAGAACAACTTTCTTACAAAGGTTTCTATATTATCTAACATAGCCACCATTGCATACATTAGAAATTTTACCCTGACAATATTTGGCTTCCCCGGAAATTCTACAGATAAAATATCTGCAACAGAAAGATCTGAAAGGGAAGAAACTATTCTTAAATGTGTGGGGTAATTTCCCATAAACTTGGGAATCAGTCTTCCCAAAACAAAAATGCAACAGCCACCATCAGAATATTTAGTACAAGTCTTCTCTGTCCTGGGCACTGTTCTAGGTCCATTACGTTCATTACTCTTCTCTATGTGAATTTGGGGCAAGTAACTTAACCTTTATGTGCCTTTCTCACATAAAACAGGATGATAGGACCAACTTGATAAGGGTTTTTGTTTTTTTTTATAGGATCAATCAGTTCATATATATAAGGTCTATGAGTAAATGCTTATATAATTACTATAACAATAATCAACATTATTTTTAACCTTAAGAACCAAATTTAAGAGACAAATATATAGTTGCCCCAGATAGTAGGTGAGGAGACTGAGGCTGAGAGTTAAGTTACTTCTTAACTTATAAGTGGAAATAAGAGTCCAATGCATGTCTTACTGACATCAAAGCCCCATACATAGTCATAAAACTATTCATGCAACAGACACCATTCATAAATATTTGTAAACCCAGCGCATGGCAGACACTGAGCAATGTTGGACATTGATTTAGTCTGGTGAGGAGGGCAAGCAGGTCTTCAAGCACTAAGCGCACTATGGGGCCACAACAGGAGAGAGAAAGACGCTCAGTGCATTTTAGAGAAGTGAGCAAAGCTTCCTGGAGGAAGCAACGCTTTAGCGGAGATCTGAAGAATGAGTAGGAGTTAGCCAGCAAGCTGGTGAGGAACAACAATCAGTTGGCATCAGCTCCCTGTTGTTCTGTGCTGGAACGCCAGAGCTGCCAACAGTAACTTCATGCCAGGTGACAAATGATCTGAGTGCCCACAGCTGCAGCTGCCACTTCATACCCTCTCCCTCCCACTTCCATCGTTAATGAGGCTGAGACCAGAACAGAATACATCTTAGTAACCAAGATCTCTTCTGTTAGTCGTTGGTCCACAGGCACAAGAGAAGTCTCTTCACTCCTGTGAACAATACGGCCATAGATCCTTCTGTTGTTTTTCCCTAGCAGTTGCTAAAATATTAGTTTGCATGCTACTAACTCTCATTTTTGTACTTCTTTGTGATGTGGTGTGCTCATAAATATACTCATTATTAAAAAATGCATTTTTTTTTTCAGAAACAGATCTAAAGCATGTTAATGCCTCTAAGGTTCCTTAAGGTTAATTCTTGCTGCTAGGAGCTCCTCTGATTTGCCCTAACTTTTAGCTGTTCTGACTTTGGAATATTCTACCTGCAGCTGCACAACACTCCAGGGATACAGGTATGCTAGAAGGTATCTATTTCAGATGTAAATAGCTTTACTGAATAAAGACAAGTCTTGTATCTTTATAGATATCCTCACATTTCAAATACTATATTTAAAAAGATGTTTCACTTCAAACAGTCTATTTTAGATGAAGGATCTTTCTCTTTTGGCTATGGTGTGTCAGGTATAACATTTCCAATATAGAGAACAACTAGAAAGATTTCTATTTCATCCCTTAGAAACCATTACTCTATGACTACATGTACTTATTTGAACTTGTGGGGGAAAAAAAGAATTTATTTTCTATTCAATTGTCAAAAAACAAACAAACTAAAGTGCTTACTCTGTGCTTGGTAGTTTGCTTAGTATAATAGGGAGTTTCCCAAAAAATATTCCTTTAAGGAATTTATCATATGGTTAAGAGGCTAAAAAATAATCATGTTAAACTGATTCAGTGACACTGACTACAGAAAATGGTAACATCAGGACACAGAGGAAGAAAGAGACTTCCCTAGACACTCAGACAGGGGGACACAATATGGGATCCAGTAGTAGGAAAACTTCCATTATTTGTTTATATTTTGCATTGGTGTATTTTTTAATGCCCAGCCTTCCAAAGAATAAAGAAAAGTATTTTTTTCAGGGCATTGTATTTGTATCTTTCAAAATGATCATTTAAAGAAAAAAAATATATGCTCTATAGAAATTATTTTTTCAAAACATTAGAGAATTTTGACAGAACCAGCTTCACTATCTGGAGAAAATTCTATTTAGATTGTTTTAAGAACACAGCAGTCAACCACTAGGGGGAAAAACCTGCAGTACACACTGCAGTATATTTCCCCAAAACTGAACATCCAGCATTATTTGAACAAGGCGTGCTTGCATTAGTCTCTAAGCCAAGCCATGCCCCAGGGTTTAGAATAAAGTGTAAGTCCTGGGCCACTATGCATTACTATCTCCCCCGACATAGGCTAAAAATAAAGCAGTAGCAGCCAGGTCTAGCAGAAGATGGAGACCCAGGCTGATGTGGAAATTTCTCACACTGACACTGATGGGAGAAAAAGCCTAACTGCGCAGAATTAGCTAAAAGTAAAACAAATCCTGCATTCTCATTTCAACTGACATGCATAAACCTCTTCTATGTGTATTTTTAAACTGAGAAATCCCAACTCTATATTTTTAGATGAGTCACATAAAAGTAAGTGAAGATGTATAAATGATCATCACAGGGGAAAGGTCTCTCTTGGGCAACAGGGAAAAGTCCAGGTGTTTATTATTTTTTTTAATGGTATTGGGTCAACAGCATTGTTTATTTAGGTTTTCTGTTTGTAAGAAACTAGGCATCCACTTAAAATTTAGTTAAGTGTGCCATGTTTATAATTTCCTTTAAAAATCTACTTTATTTTCATTTGGTATCCTCTTTTCAAGTGACAAAGACTTTTTCTTCAGTAGTTTCTTCCCACATGTCTGGTATAAATATCACTACATGGGCACAGAGAACAGGATCCCCGCTGCCTGTGGGGAACTGGTACCCGAAGCATGCTCTCCCATTTCTGCCCCAATACTGCTGAAGCAAATAGCCAAGAATCTCACAAATGGTTACTTTGCACTCCCAGAATTAGGAAGAGGCTCTAGAGAGTTTTATCTAAACTAAATTGCAGAAAGCCAAATATTTAAAGGATTCTTGTAGAGAGGTAAACTTGTAGGTGCAAATACATTCCTCAAACTATTCAATGTTTCCCTGCATTTATTTGTTTAGCAGGTGTATTATACCCACTGTATCTACTGTAGGGACATGAAGATGAGCAGATGAATTCTGCCTGAAAAATCACAAAATTCATAATTATTCTAATAACCATTTAAAGAATGTTTAGGCAGGACTATTCATTGAAGAAGTTAAGAATCCAGTAAGATGCAACACCAATAGTGGTGATTCTTGGGAATTTACTAGGCATCCACTGAGCCATCAAGGGAATCAGCTGGAACAATAGCTTCAATGACATGGTAAATTTTGAGGGCGTTAATTATATTAGAAAAACTAAATGTTAATGACGTAGAATCCTGGCCTTTTCCCCATTTCTCCTTCACTCATCCATCCATCCACTGATTCATCCATTTAATAGGCAAATATTTTTCAAGCCATTTCAAGGTTCTGAGGATATCATGTTGAAAAAGTGTGCTATGTCTTGGAATCTATATTCTAATTGGGTAGACAGACAATCAAAAAATTGTAAAATTATCTTAAAATTTCCTTTTATGCTTGCTCTCTGTTATTCACAAAGCACTGAATGTTGCTAAAAGATACTAGATGTCTCCATTGTTAGTGGCACTGGGGATGACTTACTGATATCCATGAAAGGATATCCAAAGTTTTCACCTGCTGTTCAAGACCATCTCCCGTACTGGCCCCACATACCTTTATAACATCGTCTCTTACTGCTTGCCTCTGAGACCAGTGAAGAAGGTAGTACCCCACACAAACTAAATGTTTTACTTCCTCCATTCCTGCCTGACTGGAGTCTACCTCTTCCCCAAGACCCCATCACCAACTACCAAAATCATTCTTTCAACCCATTCCATGAGAGGAGTCCTACAAATATGAAGTCCTTTCTAGTGCCCCTAAGTCAGATCTCTCCCACCAGGTAAAATGCTACACACTTTCTGTGTGCCCATCTCTAATAGCATTTATTTTGATTTGTGTTGTCCTGTGAACTCATCTCTATGCACATAACCAACCTACTCATTTGACTGGCAGCTCTCTGGAGGCAGGGGCTGTTTCTACCTTTTCTTAGTATCTCAAGCTCCATTTACCAAACTATCTTACATGATTAACTCTCATTTCCTATTTCTTATGTTGAATTGTGTTATATTTGCTTGTGTGCAATGGCAGAACATAAAATTCAGTATCAGCTATGTGTCCATATCTATTATAAGTGGATATATATACATTTATAACATTAAGCTTAGAGAAGTAAATACTAAGAGCAAAACTTCACCCTCATTCATTTCCAGTTTAATTCTGATCCTTTGAACCTTTCAAAGGTGGCGTTTCTAATATAAATGCCCACTCAGAACTCTTAAGTTTTCAGAACTCCTGTGAACTCTGCTATAACAACGTCAAGCCCTAGGAAACTGTAGTTACATATCTATGCAAACTCTCAGAGACATATGATCACCTCAGCCAATATTTTATGTTTCAAAGTACAAAAACCAATCTTTTCTTAGAATTTAAAAGCGTAGAAAACTAAGTACACAACTGAATGAAACTTAGGAAATTTAAAATATAACATTGAAACAAGTAGTCTTTAAATTCAGATTTATTTTTTTTGGCAATAGATGATCTGCATCCTCAGATATATAGATAGAAATAATGTCTGTAAAGGTGCCAATACCCATCCATATACAACACATACATATTTGTAACTGTGCAATAAGTCTGCATATAGGTTACATATGCATGTTGTATACACATATACACAACATATATTCACGTTATATTACACCATACAAAATGCACATACAGATGATACAAATTATTTATCAGTGCTTTCATAGCTACACAACGTTATTCCTGGCACACACATGTGAAAATCATTCATATTTTACTTGTGTGTTTAAGTCTACACCAACATATAAAAAGTATTTTAATATCTAGTCCACCATAGTAAAAATATGTTTGTTTTTGCCATTGTCTTTTTAACGTCCTATATGGTAAAACTACATGGTATATGGTTCAGGTTTTCTTTCTTTCTTTCTTTTTATTCTCTAGCAAATAAATATAAAAGGAAAGCATTTTGGTGCTATTAGATTGTGTTTCTTTAGACCGTGACTTGAGTCATAATTTTTATCAATAAACAATGTTCCATAAAGCTTTTATTATATCATGTTGCAAAAATGAAAGACTGTGACCCCGAACCCCATGATCCTGGTGAAAATGAAATGGGTGTATACACATAGGCACAACCCAGGACACACAGAACGTTTGGTACACAAAGGATGATCAGACGTAACCCTGAACAATTCCATTCAGTAGTTTCTCTTGCACATACCAGCTCGGCTGTCCGGGATCCATGCTGCTTTTAAATACTACAAAGCATTATTCCCTCCAAGTGCCGCCCGTTTAAGTTCTTCCTTTTGCGCTCAGAAATAGGAAAACTTGGACAGTGAGCGATGCCCTGTTGCAGCTGCCTCCCGAGTCAGTCAGCGACCCACCTCGGAGCGGCGCCGGGTTAGCCCTGCCGCTCCAATCTCTTTCTCCCCAGCAGCTGGCAACTGGCCGGACTCTGGGTGGAGAGAACGGGCGCCAGGGCGCCATCTGGAGGCACCTCGAGACAGCCGCAGCACACTTGAAACAACTGGGTGGAAAAATGTCAGCAAATTCTTTGTTAAATAAGCATACTGTTTTTATTACACGTACAAAGATAAAAAAAAAAAAAAAAGCGCAAGAAAGTCTCATTATGTTGTCTATGAATGTCCTACTCCTTTCATACTTCAAAATAAAGTTAAAAGGATGATCTCATGTACAAAGAGCAAGAAATGGCAAATTAATTTTCTGCTTCTTCGTGACTCATCTGAAAGGAAAATAATTAGCAGCGGCTACTAGCAGAAGTTTCCAGGATTTTGGTATTTAACTCAAAGGCAGCTTTTCAAAAAAGGAATCTATACCTCTGAAATAGCAAAATGCAAGAGTTAAACATGGTCAGCTACGCCCCAAAATTACAAACTTTACCTCTGGAAATGTATAATGTGTTCCTTACCAATGCATTATACTGATTTAAGCATGTTAAGGATAAAAAGCTGTTTCAGTTACCGTTCGTGTGAGTTGTTCATCTGACTTTAAAATTTCAACAAAAGCTCCCTCACTTAATTTTCCTCTATCTCCATAAGCTTCTTTCTCTTAGAGGATAACTTGTATACCTGAATGAGACATAAGCTTAGTTAATTAATTGAATAGAGCATTTTAAGGCTTATCTACTGTGATGTACATTGAAATATGGTTATTGGATGTTTCTGTATTCCCTACAGATCGGAAGGATCATGCATTGTTATTCCCCCCTTTACCACTTGTTCCTATCTCCACCATGCATCAAGATTTGGATTTCACTTTTCCTCTAAAATTAAAACACCACTTTGAAACTATTGAATCAGGGGCCCATCTACAGTGGTTGTATATTTTTCCAAACAAATATGGACCAGAGTTTGATTATATACTCTGTGGGACCTCTTCCGGCAATAGAAAATTTAATTGCTTAAATTTCAAACCAGTATTTGAAAATTTCTGGCAGGATAGAGCACAAAGTAATTTATTTCACCAATAGTTCACCTCAATTGTTTTCTTCCATGTATATGATAAAGGAACATATCAGCTTTTTAAACATATGCCATTGGGGAGCGAATGTGGCTCAAGCGTTTCCCACAAGGGAGATCTGTTACGGTCCCCCATGCCTCCTTAAAACAAAAACAAACAATAAGCAAACAAACGAAAAAAACAACTCAGGGGAGCTGATGTGGCTCAGTGGTTGAGCGCCAGCTTCCCACGTACGAGGTCCCAGGTTGTTCGTCCGTATCTGAAAAAAACAAAACAAAAACAAAAACAAAACAAAACAAAAACCATTAAACATATTTGAAAGAAAAGTAAAAGTTCCCTTTTAAATAGCGAAAGCATGTAACAAATATTCAAACCATAATTTTAGTGACTGTGTAAAAACTTTGCAAATTTTTGTGCTGGTGGTATTACAAAGAATGTTGGCTCTTCATATCTGTTTTGTTCATCTCTATGCCCTGAGCACCTAGCATTGTGGAAAGTGAAAATATATCTGTTAAATGACTGATTCCTAGGTTGTATAACTTTTATGCTGCACTATTGTTAGTATTGTATATAATTTCTTAGAAAGGTAAGATACTTAAATATAGAGTTTAAGATTGCAAGAAGAATAAACAGCTTTTGGAGCCTTATAAATAATAAACTAGGAAACACTAACAAATACAGGTATATCCAACTTTTACCCAAGCCCCTCCCCCCCAAACAAAAAGGTAATACATGCAAATTCAGGAGTACCAAACAGACAAATTAGTAGGGGACACATTTTCACAACAAATGTTTTTTTTGGCCTTGGAAAATCATTCTTTCAGTAAAATTTCTCCAGAATTTTGAGAATTATTCTACTGAAAAAAAAAATTAAATTAAATATTCACATTCATAAACAGAAAAGATATGAAAAAGCAATGAGGGGAGTAAATGTCTGAATCTCATTCTCAAAGATATTGCATCTATAATCATCAGTTCCAGAAGCCAAAGAGAACAGGAGATGATGCTACATGCAGAAAAGGTGATCGTGTGACTAGGAAAAAAAGAAAGCTATTATGGTCATGTGTCATCCCTGAAAGAAGGTCTAAAGCTAGCCTTAAAACACTGAGACCAGGGAAAATATAGGGAAAAAATAAACTCCAATGAAAGGATACTAAGGAAGTGGAGTAAATTATTGCTAGTTCCACAATTTAGCAGATGAAACTCAAAGAAAGGCAAAATGTCCAAATCAAAGTCATGCCATTAAGTTTAAAGAACTAAAATAGCATGGACATTCTAAATATCTGTCTCTTAAAAGGAACTCTGTTGAAGGATCTGTGTTTGTTTTCTATTATGGTGTGATAAATTACCACACATTTAGTGGCTTAAAACAAAGCACATCTATTGTCTCACAATTTCTGTACGTCAGTTTCCAGATGTGGCTTAGCTGGATCCTCTGCTTGTGTTCTTGCAAGACTGCAATCAAGGTGGTAACTGGGCTACATTCTCATGTGGAGACAACTGGAGATGAATCTTTTTTTAAGCTCCATCAGATCATCAGCAAAATTCATTTTCTTGGGTCTGCAGTACCCATGGCACCTTGCTTCTTCAAGGCCAGCTGGAGAACATGTCTTCACTTCAGGGAGGGAACCAATTCCTCCTTTAAGAACTTTCACCCAAATAAGTCAGATCCACCCCTTTTGATTAACTAAAAAAACAATTGATTTGGGACCTTAATTGCATCTACAAAATCCTTTAGTTTTTGCCATATGCTATTGGCTAGAAGAAAGTCACAGGTTCTGCCCACACTAAAAGAAAGGGTTTTATGCAACTGTGTGTCTCCTTGGATATTAGCTTAAGGTGTGTCTGCTACAATATCTGTGTGAAGACTCATGATATTTCTTGCTTCCCGCTCATGAGCAATGAGCTGAAGTCAGGTGGAATAGTGTGGGAGAGTGAAAGCACCGGGGCATTTTGGTGCCTTTAAAATCACGACAAAGACACGGGTCTAAAATATTTATCATCAAAGTCTTATAGATGCATTACGTCTGTGGCAAATATAACAAAGAAAGACTGGAGAAGTCATTTAATCAGGAAGCCGTGAAACAATGGATCAATGAATTGAGGAGAGATGTCATACTCATGAGCAGAACATGGGACAAGGAAGAGCATTGGTGCAGATTGGCAGCAATGACTTATTATACTAGACATGTATGTGTGGCATGGCTGCCCACCCACAGCCACTCATGCTTAAACAGCCATGCTCTACTGGTGCAATCTTATGTGACCAGGAGTATACACCTGACCAGAAGAAATCCATCCATAAAGTGGCCAGAACTTACGGCTTATGTGGCTTTACTGGAAAAAGAAAACCTGCCCAAATAGATTTTCAGGAATTTGAACTAAAGTAAGATGGATGTTGCCAGTGGTTGCAGACTACTACAGCTGAAAGGCCATATAATAGTTATGAGGTGTGTGCTTAGCAGAAAGAAAAAAAAGTGGTGCAGAACTCAAAAGGAAGTAGACATTAGAGAGGAAATTCATTAATTTAATCTCTCCGGTATATTTCTATGAAGTTCCTATTGCATACTAGACACTGTTCTAGGTGCTAGGTATGTTGCAATGAATAAAAGAAAGCCCTTGTTCACATGAAACATTTTTTTAGCGAGAGATAGACAGTTAATATGAGAAAGCAAATAAATTATATACCCTTAGGTAGTGATAACTGTAGGATGAAAAATAAAGCAAATTATGAAGCTCATGAGTAATGGGGAAAGTTGCTATTTGGAAATTCATGATCAGGGAAGCCAATATGCTCCTCTGTTCTTTGACCATAAACCTGAATGGAGTGCAGGTACCAGCAACACTAATATTTGGGGAAAGGGTGTCTGTGCAGAGTGCACAGTAGATGCAAAGGCCCGAGGTAGACATGGGCTTGATGAGTACAAGAAATAGCAAGGTGAGAAATATGGCTGGAATTGTAAGAGCAAATGATAGCATATGAGGGCAGGTATGGAGCAAGCAGCAAGATCATATGAGGCTTATAAGCCTGTGTAAGGACATTGGTTTTTACCTAGAGGGATGGGAAACCACTAGAGGGCTGCTAGCTATTGACAACAGACGGACATTGTGAAGAATTATTCTTGTTGTTTTAGAGAACAGAAAGATAGGAGATGAGGAAGGTGGCAGGGAGACCATGTGCACCCTGAGAAAGACAAAGTGCCGACTAATTCCCAATAACATTTGCCACATGAGTTCTGGCTGTACTTAAGTTTCAGTCCTTGAATTTCCCTATGATAATATTGTCAATCCTTAGGGAAAAAAGTCCTTCTTTTCTTAAATTGTTTTACTTGGGTCGCAGTACCTTATAAAGTGAAAACTAAAATGTCCTTCTCATAGACAGACACCAATTCAGTCAGATAGCAATGGTACACCCTAGTTGGCTCATCCCTTCAGGCTGAGTTACTTGTATATAATAGGTCTCTGCATGAATTAACACTTTCCAAGGAATGTTAAAAATATTCAAGACTTGGATACTTTGGATTCTTATATATTTTGGCATAAAAGCTATAAAGTTGTAGAATTTTTTAAAAGCCCCACTTTCCAGTAAGTGACAGAAAGTGTACATGAGGAATTGATGTCAGTCTATTATGTTGTTGAAAGGGTTTATTTTGCCAGGATATTGGCTTAAGTCAATAGAAAAGGGCAGTTCCTAAAAATTATCTGATCCTTTGTGAAATGAGTGTTTCAAGAGTTTCTAACTCAATGAACATTATTATCCAATATCAATAAAAGGATATTTAAGGACACAGACTTCAATTTTAATATTTTAAAGGTAGCTATTTATTTGTTTTACTCTGAAATCTTTGAAATTAGGCATGTCTTCCCATCATAGAAACAAAATTATTCAAAGGTTTTATAAGCAATCCATTCATATCCAATTTTATATAGTCCCAACACACACACATACAATGACATAGACACATATGTATCATGTGTCTATAAACAGACATATTTTGGCTATTTTTCATGACATTTCATATATATAACAAAATAAACCATAAAGTGTTTAAAGATAGAAGGGGAAAGTTGGCAAACACCCTGTCAGTATCTAAATCACATAAAACATTTCACCACCTTCAAATGAAAACATCAACTAAAACAAGAAGAAAATTTTAAAAAATTATTTTTAGGTCAGATTATCATTTGAAAATATTAGTTTTACAACACTGAAATATATGCTAAATATGTGCAAAAGTTCATTGTCTGTTATTTATATTTTTTGAGGCTCTCTAGAAGGTATTTCTAGTATTTTTTGTCTTGGCAAATTTACAGCATCACAGGTTCCAAATTATTTGATAATTTTGCTGCCATTAAAAACCAGTAAATAGTGTCTTACTCATGCCATATATGTCTATTAATTTTTCTTCTACTTAATACTATTTAAAACATTTGCTAAATAATAAAAATTTTAATAAATATTTTCACACTCACTAAATTTTTAAAAAGCACTACCAACTGAGGAAATAAAAATCATATTCATGTGTGAAAGAAGAGTATTTTATCTGATATCATGGGAAAAAAAACTGGCACCCATCTGGAATCATATTACCTTTAGATGCCTAAATGAGAAGAAAATACCTATTTCAATACTCAAAAAGCAGAGTTACAGATATGGGAACCACACAACATTAGTTGTTGAACAACATAGAAATGTGAAGGGAGGCTTAGATAGAAAATAGAAGCTAAAAGAAACTATATGCCGAAGCAACACAGCAGAGTGATATAGAGGAGGCAACCGAATTCAAGGAAACTTTAGTTTCTTTGGATTTAAGTCACTTTCTAAATTGCTGACATTCAGGGTTTCATACCTTTCTTTTTTTATGCTTAAAATGCAAGGCTATACAGAAGATTTCCATTATCTGTGAATTTCAGCACATGATTGCATTAAAGCCTTTTATTCTGCCCCATCATTGGAAGGGAAAGAATTTTTCATCAGACTTCATGTTAAAATAAGCCCTCATTTAAAAATATTCATTTCTTATTCATGTGTTCAAAATAGCTTTAAAAAATTAGAAGTCCAGAGGAAATTTGATTTGACTAATAAGCATCTACCAATATTGTTTAGGCTGAAAAACGACGAATACTTTTCATCTATGATGTAGTTGTTGGCTTTAAAGTTAATGGCTTAAGGGGACACATATTTGATCTTCAAATGTGCTCCCAAAGTAATTTCCATGAAAAGTAGTTTAACTATTTTGGATATTCCTGAAATAACTTTCAAGTACCATATTGTTTTTTAACATCTTGTCCCTTTTTAAGTTACCTCAAATTCTATTTTTTCAAGGCTTCAGTTATCTTATGAGTTTAAATGACTCCTTCTCTAGCCATAACTCATCTCTTGAACAATGGTTCTGCATTTCTACCTGCCAGGTGAGTTTCTCTGCATGAATGTGTATCTCACTTGATAGGTATGAAGTTCATTATCTCAGATTTTTAAATAAGTCTCAAAGGGGTAGATCTAAGATGAATTAATGAAGAGTGGAAGAAAGCTTTTTTTTTTCTTGTTTGCTTAATAAAAGAATATACATTTCTATCAGTTAGATTTGTGCAAAGATAGAAAAAGGCTGCCCTGAAATACGCTAAGCCTGTATCATGGACAGCATTAGAGCATAGTCTGGAAAATAACTTGGCAAGGGATAGTGGAGTAGAAATTTGTGTATCAGATAATTGGTCAGACTAGATAACCTTTCAACTCCCTTTTTTTTAAGGTACTGGGGGCCCGGGATTGAACCCAGGACCTCGTATGTGAGAAGCCGGCATTCAACCACTAAGCCCCATCAGCTTCCCTGAGTTGGTTTTCTCATTTGTTTTGCCTGTTGTTTGTTTTTGTGTTTTCAGGAGGCACCGGGAACCAAACCCAGGACTTCCCATGTGGGAGGTGGGCACCCAACTGCTTGAGCCACATCCGCTCCCTCAAGTCCCTCTTAATCCTGAGATTCTCTGATTCTAAAAAGTTATTTTCATCATGTCATGTTAAACAAATAAACTTCTTTTAACATGAAAACTTATGTGATTTACCTCTCTCCACTAAATATAACATCTCTTCTTCATTCTAGATGTACTACTCAATTCAACAGTTTAATCCACTTCAACAAGTGCATATGATTTTTTTCCTCTTCTCTTGGCCTTTTCAGACATTTTTTTCTCTCAATGATTTTAATCTTAATTTTTACAGTTTATTAATTCCCCATATTTTGGAAAATCTCTTAAATAGACAATAACTTTCTATGCTTAATCCAGTCTAGGAATAAAAATGTGGAAGCTTTATTCATATTGAATAGATTAACTCTCGGTGTCCTAAGATAGTTTGCTTAACCTTTGAGATTAAAACATTGTTTATTTCACAAATAAAGTGAGGCTCATTTAGTGGATGCCTATAAAGTGCTTTGAAATGTTTTAGTGAAACAGGATATAAAAGATCAATATCTAATTGTATATCTTATAAATCTTCCATATTTATGGCTTGTTAGTTATAATGATAATGCAGCTATAACCCACAAATCTATGCTGATTCACTAAATTTTTAAGCATATTTTTGAGAAGTAATAAAATTAAGTTATCAAATTTGATTTGGAACTTTTTCTTCATAATATAAATTCTTCTAAAATATTTCTTCTATGGAGGTATAAAAAGAGCTATATACATAAATATTCCTATAAATCTGTAAACTTTAGCCTTAATTGTTCAATCCTCTGAATTCTTTCAATAAATACTGACAAGCCCAAAAAGAACAATACTAAGTTTTACATATTTTTATTTTTGTTTCAGTTTTTGCAGGCAAAATTCCCATTTACAAAATTGTATATGTGAATAACTATATTTTCAATTGTTTCAACAGGGGTATACCAAAACTTGGTCAAGTGAAGGTGAAGTTAATTTTTTGATGACTAACTAAATTTTTGTTGGCCTGAAACTTATTTGGAATGGACAAAGAAAAAAAAAAGAGGTAAGCTTCATGAATGTTTGTGCAATAGTTCAAAACAAATAAATAAAATATTTAGATGACCTAAGTAATTCTGTAAATTACTGCAGTTCTCCAGCACCACTTAAATTTCAAAAGATTTATTTATTTACTTATTTAAACCATCAGAATTAGTAAAATACATGCTATACAAGAAAACATATGCCTATTTTATTCATCTTAATACTGGTGACCCTCTCCGGGAAAAGACAGAATAGTTAAAAAAGAACAATGTGAGATATTATAATGCCTTTGTAACTTAAAAATATGTGCCAATCAGCTATATACTATAGGCATATTTAATTTTTGTTAAGTTGAAAATTGCTTTCTATATAAATTATTTCTATTTTTCCCTTTTATGCATTATGCATCATTAATAAAAAACAGATTTCTTACGTGAGATTTCTTCATTTTCACTATGTAAATTCGGTTTGATTAAAATAAAACTATGGATTTGTAAGTACCTTATGTAGAAAGCACTAAAAAAATGACAACATAGACTCACTCATAGGCAACCAATGATATAACTACCTATGTAACTCTGTTGAGGTCTGTCGCAGTCACTTGTTCGACAAAATTTTTATCTGGCCTGAAATACATGTAATGGAAGTATCCATTTTTACAACTGACAACCCATCCTAGCCATTCAATGTTTTGTAACTTCCCAGTACCATCAGGCCACACCCACATCTCCTCACAGAAAATCTATTCTGAGCTTTCTCAACAACAAATAACCTTAAAAATCAAACCAAATTGAAATCGTTCTAAAAGGTTAAAGAAATTCAGTTATTGTTAGAAATCACATTGCTTGATTTCTTTCTGGGTTAGTCTAATATCTTCCAACTCCAATGCTTGGGGGCATCTGTGTGATTTCACAGTTGCCTACATAGAGTATGGTGTGCCCTGGAGTGATTTGCCTTAAATTGGGCAACCACCTGAAAAGGCCAGAAAAATCTCTGTGACTCATCAGCTTACTGGTGCAGTTTGGTTTTTCCTAAATCAGATTGATTTATTGTAGGGATGGACCCCTTTGGCAACCTTTCCTATGGATATATCTCTTTAAAATCCAACTTGGAGATGTAGTGAGTGAAATACACATGACAGATGTACTTTCCACATCCATGTCTATGTTACATTCACATTGAATAATTTATCATGGAAAATACAGAAGAGAAGTTTGGATTTCATACCAGTAGATCTGGAATGCTATGTTAAAATAAAATGACTTTGATATCATGGTGCTTTTTATCACTTTCTAGGTCACTGTAGATGCTTTATTGATTTAAACAATCTTAAAGAACACTGAGTATTTTGAAAAACAAATTGAAACGTTTAAAATATGTTACCAAAGACAATTTAAACTCATACTTTATGTATGACCAACACAGTTGCCTTACTGGATTGGGTGAATACGTGTATAAAATTCAAAAAATTCCACAGGCCCCTGGTTCAATGACCCATTCCATTCTCTTCTCTCTTGAAATAAATTAACATGGGCACTAGACTTGTGACATTATATGCATATATTGTAGATTAACAATGGTTTAAATTTTAGTACATAGAAAAATCCACTAAATAACAGTGAAAACCATATCTCCAGGTCTGTCTCTCAAAGATTACCACATATAGATTAAAAGAGATACTGTCTTTTTGCTAGAGGTGGAGTTCCTTAGAAAGCTTTTAAAAATAGGGTAGAGGTCATTTTACCTCTACAATTAGAATAGTCACACAGCTTCACTTGTCTTTGACAATTTATGGGACAATTCAGTTTAGGAAAGAATGGCAAGAGATGATTCCCCAGACTTCTGCTTTCTATTCAGTTTGGGAGTTAGTGGAAGACTGCCCTCTCTCCAACATCCTAGCTGGTGAAAAGATCTATTAAAAAGAACTGCGTTGGTTTACACTGCAGATTGAATGGAGCATTAAACGACTGCATTAGTGTGACTGCAGTGGGGGCAATGGTCGCCTCCAGGGAGTATATATTTTTGTAATACTTTCACAAAAGTGCAATAATTGTTCAAGTATCCTTATCTAATTTGTTACAAGATGGTATGCAGCAACTCTCCGGCAAATGCCCCATACACTTCCCGTCACCTTACAGTTTTATTTTTCTCCCTCTTTGCAAGTGTACATAGATGAGGAAATATGTGTTTTGTCAAACTGTCACCTATGTATCATGAAGGTGGGGGACTGCTGCAAATCACTTGGAAACTGCTCCTTGGAGGCGTTCGGTGATACCGCCCACCAATACAGCTCAGATGTTCTTAATTTGATTTCCCCCACCCCACCCCATAGGCCTGGGTTGTAATTTTCCAAACAGACATCTCTCATTTACAAATAAAAGTTAAAATCAATGTACAGATAGAAAATGCTGATTTCGTATCACTGAATTTTACAGGGTTTCTCTTTGTAGACCAGCCAGATTGTGACCGATAAAGAGGAGAGAGAGAGAGAGAGAGAGAGAGAGAGAGAGAGAGAGAGAGAGAGAGAGAGAGAGAGAGAGAGAGAGAGAGA
>JAQZBX010032216.1:0-25973 GCA_029593785.1 Cabassous unicinctus | reverse complement strand
GAAAACAACAAGAGAAAAATGAAACTGGCTTCAGGAAGACTGAACCTAGAAACTGAATGGCGACAAGCAGCTCTAGGCTTTCCACCTTACAGGAAAGAGATCTTTTCCTTGCCAACTCCAGGTGGAAAAATCCTAGAAGTTCTTTCATTGGCCTGGCTTACGTCCCATGCCCATCCCTGAACTAATCATTTAGCCAGGGGGATACAGCCTTTTGTAGACAACTGTGTTCTCTTCCCAGCATCCCTTTCCCTTTCCCTTTTGGTAACTGTACTCAAATTTCCTTTGGAGATCCTTCTTTTCCTCCTTCCCCAGGGTTCTTTGGGACGGTCAATATTAGTGTTCTGACTCCTGGCCCATCGGTAAAAAAGCCACCTCCCTGGCCGCAGTGACTGGGACCTACGCCAAGCAGAGCCAGTGGTCCTTCCCTCAGACTCTGGCCAGGTGTGGGATGAAGAAAGCTATCTGAGGCCACACCTTCCCCCACCCCCATTCTTACCACATGGAGAAAAAGCTTCTGCAGTAGGAAAGAATAAGGCCCTTACAGAGAAGTAGGGAGGCATTATGAGAAGAGAGTGAGATATCGTTTGAGCCACTGTACCTGATTGTTCCTGAGCTGCCAATGGCCCCCTCCCTGGACTTCCCAGTTGTGGAATCAATAAAGTCCATTATAGCTTGAGTTGGATTCTGTCATTGACCAATGCAGGGTCCTGGGCCTGGCCAGATCTGGATCATGTGCCATGTCTATGACAAAGAGATAGGACATTGAGGTTGGTGGGCTCCAGTAAAACCACAAGGCTGGAGTGGAGGGTTCCCAAAATAAGTGGGTGCTGCCTGGGGCAGAGCCAAGCAGTAATGTCCATGACAAGGATTGAAACAGTCATTTATCAAATAAATGGGAGTTTTACCCACTTCTATTAGCCTATTGCAAACAAATTGCCAAAAAGTAAAAAGCACATAGAAAATTTAGTTAGCAAAGTTGAATATAGGGAAGTGGATGTGGCTCAATCGATTGGGCTCCCATCTACCGTATGGGAGGTCCTGGGTTCGTTTCCTGGGGCCTCCTGGTGAAAAGCAAGCTGGCCTGCACGGAGAGATGCCACAACAAAAAGAGACAAGGAGGAGAGACAATGAGAGACACAACAAACCGGGGAGCTGAGGTGGCTCAAGCGATTAAGTGCCTCTCTCCCACATCGGAGGTCCCAAGATCAGTTCCCGGTGCCTCCTAAAGAGAAGACGAGAAGACAAAGACAAGCAAACACAGAGAGCACACAGCAAATGGACACTGAGAGCAAGACAGTCGGCGCAAAAGCAACAAGGGGGGGTGGTGGAAATAAATAAAATAAAATAAATCTTTAAAAAAAAAGTTGAATATATTAAACTTTGCACTGTATGCAGAATAACTATTTTAAGTGTCCAGGAAATACTGATACAAAACTGAACATATATTCAAGTACAAAAAAAATCTCAGTAAGTTTCAAAATCCAGAAATATTATGGGTTATACTCTCTGACCACAGTGCAATAAAACTAAAATCCATAATAAAAATTTAAATGAAAATAAAATATAACCAATTAAAATTAAGTTTACAAAAGTTTATAAAGCAATAATAGCATTTACATGGAGAAACAATTCTGCAGGAATAGTTTTTTTATTTTAAGGTAAAACCAGGGGAAATACCTACCTGTCTATAGAACATGTGTGGCAGTTGTAAAAACTTTATGGGAGAGGGTGGATGTAGCTCAAATGGTTGGGCGTCTGTTTCCCATATGGAGGGACCTGGGTTCAATTCCTGGGACCTCCTGGTAAAACAAAGAAAAAAATAAAGAAAAATATAGAAGGTGCGCAGGTGCGCTGTCTGGCCCCGCGAGCAGATGAGCCCCCAGGCCCTGCCGAACCACGCAGCAAGATGATGATGTAACAGGAGAGAGATGCAGGGGAGAAACAAGATGAGAAGCACAAAAAACCAGGAACTGAGGTGGCACAGGTGGCAGAACGCCTCTCTCCCACATTGGAGATTCCCAGGATCGAATCCCGGTGAAGACAGGAGGAGAAGGATGAGAGGAAAAGGCAGGAAACAGACACAGAGAATTGCCCAGCGAATGGACACAAAAATAGCAAAAAATGGCGGGGGGTGGGTAGCTAAAATGGACAAAAGAAAATAAATCAATCTTTAAAAAAAAGCTTTATGGGAGAGCAGATGTGAGCATATTTAAGTTGAATATATCACAAATTAGGTGAAAAATACAGTGATGAAAGAAATGATTATTCGCTACAGTCATATGGGAAATGGATAACAATGAAATGTGGATAGCAGGTCCTTGCTCATACTATTTACCACAGAACATTCCAGAAATGTTAAAGTTAAGCACACACAACCATCAAAAAACCTCAAGAGAAGAAACAGAAGTGTGTGCTCATCCCGTCTACTGAGACGCTGTGTCACCGGCAGAGCGTGGGTTTTGGAGTTTCCATCCCACCTCAGTGCTTGCTCAAGGATTTCGCATTTCCAAAGCTCAGGTACTTACTCAAGGACTTAACATCTCTGAGCCCAGTGCCCTTCTGTACAATGCACGGAAAAATACCCGGTTCACAAGACCTGAAGCCACTTCATGGCCCATCCTCAGGCTCTGTAGTGCACAGGCAGGCTGGGTGCTGGGGGAGCAGTGGGGAGCAAAACAGACCTGACCCCTGCCCTCCGGAACGTGTGACCCCTGGGGAGAAAGAACTGAATCAAGTCCCTGCATAGGCAGGGAATTACAAACTGCAGGAAGGGCTCCGAAAGAAAAGTACAGGAGGCTATGAGAACATAATACATTTTTTTAAGATTGTAAGCATCTGTATGTAAACATAAAGAAAAGCAAAGGAATGAAAGAAAACTTCATGGTAAATATGAAAAAGAATATTTCTAAAATAGTTAAAATATTTAAGAAAGTACTGAGTTAAAGAGAGTTCACATATGCAAGAGGAAATAAAAATAGTAAATGTATAGAAAAATGTTTATCCTCTTTAGAAATTAGAGGAAGGCAAGTTACGGCAAATACGAGTGAAGACAGCGCGTTGGTGGGGGAGCTGGGAACGGCACACGCGTCTCCCGGGCCCAGCGCCGCCCGGAGCTCCTGAAGGTCTACCAAAGCGCAGAGCGCGCGGAGTCAGGCCCTTTCAACCAGCAAGTCTTCCGCTGAAAAGAAGAAGAAAGAGAGAGAAAGATTGAAGGAAGGAGAGAGGGGACAAGGAAGGAGGGGAGAAAGAAAGAAAAAAGAAGGAAGGGAGGGAAGAAAAAGAGAAAGAAAGGAGGGAGGGGAAACTCTTTGTACAGACATCTGTTACCTGTGAACTATTACACTGCAAACCATGTAAACCATGGAAAAGGATATTTACATATAAAATAATGTTACATGAAAAGAGTCCGTCACAAGCTTTACATGCACTTTCATTCCAATTAGGCAATCATTTTGCTAGGGGGATCTGAAAAGCTAGGAGAATAGCGGCAGGTGGTATTATATTGGTCGAGGTATTTGCATAATTTGCTGTTAGTTTGACATTTCTGATTACCTTGCACTGGAACAATGGGTAAATATTCTGTACAAAGCAAAAGGATGGATTGAAAAGAAGACCATCCACCGTTCTGCCCGAATATGTCCAGCGGTGCCCAGGTCATCTGGAGGCTGGGTTCCAGGGCCCAGCCAGAGAAGGTGTGTGGCGGGCGGAGGCCAGGGGGGCGCAGGGGCTCTGCCTGCAGGACCCAGCTGCCCGTGGGCTCCTGGCCTGCTGAGGCCTGGGAGCGTCTTATCGCATGAGCTCATGTGAAAGGCCCACACCCCAGGTCTCCAGCAAACGCTTGCCATTCCTTTCCTGTCACCACCCAGCTCTGCGCTGGTGCCCATGAGCTCATCGCCGCTGGGCCCATCCCCTGGGGGCCAGATAACTGCCAGGAGCAGCCCTTTCCCAGCCTCCTGCCTCTGCCCTCTGCCCCCACCCCACCCGCCAGGAAGACAAAGGGCTCCCGTGATTCCCACCCTGTGGTTCCACGTGGGACACAGGATGGTGTGAGCTTTGTCTCGGTCCCGAGGGGTCGAACGGGCCCCTCCCACCCCCGTCCTGCCTTGGCCGGGGGACTGTCCAGCCTCAGTACCCAGGCAGACCCCACCTGGATCCAGGCCCTGCCATGACCAGCCACTGTCTTGTTTCTTTCCTGTCTCATTCCCTGACTCCGTGGCATCAAGAGGTGCATGGGGGAGGGGGGGGTGTTGGAAAGCAACGGGGCTCCCCAGCCTGGTGTAGAAATGGAGGCTCTGCTCAGCCTGGGGTGCTGGCCTCTTTTCCCTGACAGCCTCGGGGACTGGCTGCTTTAGGGGAGGGCTTTTCTGGGGGGATCCGAGCTGGCTCATTTATTCAGTCGCATGTACGAGGGGCTGTTCTTTGTGCCAGGGATCCAAGGTGAGACCCGTGGTCCAGCTTTCAAGGACACCCTAGGAGAGAAAGCAGCCTCGCCCTCCCCCTTGCGCTTTCAGAACGAGGCCCCGGCCTGCCCGCGCAAGCCAGCTGTGGCCCCAGACCACCAGACTCCCTCAGCGCTGCTTTCCTGATGCTAGAACGCTCCCCTTCCCAAACCTTATGGCCACAACTTTCCCCACTGGTCCAGCCCTCTCCTTCCGGGCTTCCCAGAAATTAAATAGAAAAGAATGGGAAGAGGGGACAGTGAGGTTCCAGAGAACTAACTGCTGACAGATATGACAAGGACCCCCGAACCCCGAGGCCCCCACTGAAAATGACCACGGGTGGCGGAGAAGCTGCATCTGTTTCTCTGCCAAGCTTCTTACCACATTCCCACGGGAGCCCTGGTCAGCGCAGGGTGGAGACAGCTGTTCCTCTGCGCAGATGTTTGCGCAGGGCCGCTGGGTCGCTTGCTTCCAGCCCGGTCCCCATGACTCACCCATTAGGCCGGAGCGGGCTGCTGAGCCTGAGCAGGCTGGAGATGGGTGGCCGCGAGCCCATCGTGTGGCCTGTCAGGGCCCCCTTGTCCCCAGCTGCACAACAGAGCACTGCACTAGTGCTCGCTGTGCCAGCACCTTCCTTCCAAAAGGGCTAGCACAGTGCTGGCAATGGCACTGTGCATTGATTGAGCACCTACTGTGTGGTAGGCAGTGTGCAGGGAGCAGGGGCTGCTGGGGTAAGACATAGGAATTGCCCAAGTAGCTGACAGAGGGAGAGAAGGAAGGCCTGGTGGGATTGTGGCTGGGAGGTATCGTGCCCAGAGAGCTGTGGGGGCAGAAGCTTGGCCCTGGCTGTCTGTCCTAAACCAGGGGAAGACTGGGGGAATTAAAAGGCACAGTGCCAAGGGGAGCGGGGCCTCAGGGCTCAGCAGTCACAGTCGTTGCACCCAAGAGAAGGATTCCTGGGATATCCCACATCCTTTTGTGCCCTGGCCAGGCCCTTCTGCTGAAAACTAGCCTGTCCTGGGGGGTCTCCCGCTCAGCTGGGCTCAGAAACCAGTCCTGAAGGTCACAGCTCTTCACCAAGAACCTCGCTCCTGGAAGGTTCTCGGGGAGCAACCCAGGCCATGCCACCCCAGCCGGATAGTTGCTTCGCTGTCCTGCAGTTCGCAGCAGATGGGGACTCAAGGACACAAAAGGAAGGGAACACACCCAAGGTCCAAGCAGGGTCTGGTCCCTGGAGGTCTGGGGCCAGGATATCCAGAGCATGGGCTGAGCCCCTCTGAGTCCAACTTCCCTCAGGGTAAAAGGAAGGGGCAGGCCCAGCCCCTCTGGGCTCTTCCATCCCAGGACTGGTCTCAGAAGCCAGCTGCCCCCAGCCCAGCATGCAGTGCAGACAACCAGCCCCCAACCTCCCCCTCCATCCCATCTCTGCACCACCCAGCCTCTTAGATTTCCTCCTAACACATCGCTTCACCACGCCGCGCTTCTCTTAGCTCCGTGGAACCTATTCTGCTTGAGAAACACATTTGAATCTAATGGGGTAAGAAGGTGCTGAAGTCAAAATATTTGCTTGATTTAGTAATGTGCCTCAGCATATATCACATTCATTCTACCGAAATTAACTCTCCCCCATCAGGCTGTGAGTGAGGGTTAGAAACTGCCTAGCCTAGTTTTGTACGGTCAGTGCCATATTTTTAATCATCCCCATAAAATAATATAAAACATGCATTTTAAAGACAACAATGCTAGCCCGATCACTGAACTCTGTCCTGATGATTCACTTTGCGGTTTCCATGGGGGGTGGGGGGGAGGGAACCTACTAATTGTGGTTCCTAATTGTGTCTCTCTGTCTGTCATCCCTTTTGCCTTTCTATCCATCCCTGAAGGTGCAGGGAGAAAACCAGGGTGCCTCCAGATGTCCTCACCCTCACATCAGGGCTGTCTGGGGGGCCAATGGCCCTCTAGGCAGGTAGGTTATTCCAAGAGCGAAATGTTGGAGAGGTCAAGTGGTGGGCACCAACAGCATGGGCTGCCCTGGCGATCATTCAGAGTGCTTGCTTGCAAGCAACAGAAATGGACTAGCTGAGTGACATAGAAAATGAATTTATTAAAAGGGTATTGGGGGAAGCGGATGTAGCTCAAGTGGTTGAGCACCTGCTTCCCATATATGAGGTCCTGGGTTCTATCTTAAAAAGCAAACAAACAGGAACAGATGTAGCTCAATGGTTGAGTGCCTGCTTCCCATGTGTGAGGTCCTGGGTTCTATCCCTGGTACATCCTAAAAAAAAAGAAAAAATGTATTGGATAGCTGGGAAGGCTGGGAAATACATCCAGGAGGCATCCCCAATATCAAGCTGCAGAATGGCTCGGTGCTGTAGTTGCCAGCAACTTTCTAATGACATGGGTATTAATGGCGACCCTGACACAGGACAGTGGCATGCCCTACAGCTCCCTGGCAGCCCTGCCCTAGGGACCGCTCCTGCAGTGTGACTGCGTGGCTGACCTAGGGCGTTCTCCATGGACTGGCTTCCCTGAGACACAGACTCTCAATTTCAAACCTGGAGCTGGCACACCTGGTTGGCGGGCTCCAGGTCACGTGCCCATGCACCAGCTGCAAGGGTGGCTGGCAAAGCAAGCGCTTGGCATTTCAGTTTTTCACTGGGTTGAGATGCCAGGCAGCAAAAAAAAAGCACTGTGTGTCCAAGAAACAAAGAGACTGTCCCTTCTTACCACCTCCATGGAGATCCCCCATGAGCTCTTTACTACGAAGCTCTGATTCCCACTGAGGCCTTCTCTTCAATTATTTCTCCTTCAAGGCATAAAAGATCCTCATCAGGGGGAAAAGGACTGGCCTTCTGCTCCTCAACTGGCCTGTGTTGGGATACAGGGACCTTCCTGGGAAATCCTGGGGGTCAGTTTTGCTGGGGGACATTGCACTTTGGGCCCAGAGAAAATTCACACGGTCATAATGGTGGGTTTTCCAACGGTTTTATGGGCTTGGAGCTCAAAAGTATTTTCCAATCCCTGTGGAGCCCAGATTGCAAAAAGTATGCTCCTGCCAGCCCTCGTTAGCATCTGGCTTGGTCTTGTCTTTCTCTTGCTAGGGTTTTCTGATCATTCTCGTTTTAGAATCTGACCACTTCCCCGAAAGCAGTTGGTGATCACACACGCGTGGGGCAGAAATCTGCAGAGGAGTCTCTGGCTTGGAAAACCCAAGATGTGGCTCCCTCAAGCTGACTGAGGACCCTGGAGTCTGGCAGGGCCAGGCCTCGAGCCCTTTGGTGACATTTATGGGCTTCCAGGGGACACTTGGGGACCCTCCTCTCCATCATCTTTCCTTGAAGACTGTCACCTCCACCAAATCTGAGACAAGGTCTCTAAGACAATGGACACCCTCCTCTAGGCACAGACCAAGAAGGTGGGCCCTGCTGCAGGGACCTCTACGTTGGAGAAGCTCCATGTGACCCACATTTTGCCAGAGCCCAGCCGTGGCAAGCCCTGGTCCCCAGAGCACAGAGCCTGGCAGCAGATGCGTTCCCTCTGCAAACATCTGGTGCCTGCCCCCTGCTGAGGTGGGGGCGCTGGGCTGGTTTCTGCTGGGAAGGCCCCTCACCCTCACCACCTGCTCACTTTCCCAGTGTTCAGACCTTAGCCCCCTTCACCTGCCTGATGGGGAGCAGTTGTTCCCCCCAGCAAGTCGAGCCTGTCTGTTGAGGACTAGCAGCCTTTCCTGCACATTTTTCTTCTTGGAAAGGGGCGAGGGGAGGGCTAGATACGGACGTCATGGGCCTGCGTAGGACAGCAGAGTTGGAGGCCAGCCGGAGCAGGTGCTGGCAGGGCTCCTGGGAAAGGGGAAGGAGGGCAGCTGGCCCATCAGGTGGGGGTGTCCTGGGGCCAGACAGAGACCTCGTGGCACGATGAGGTTAAACTTGCCTGGAATTCCTGGCTGGGAAGGATGGAGGAGGCCCCTTGCCTAAGGCCAGACCCCATAGGTGCAGGAGTCCGGGAGAAGGAGCACTCAGGAGGCCTGGCCAGGCCATAGCCTCTGCCTCCTCCGAGGGTTTCTGTCCCCAATCCTGGGGGGTCTCAGGTGCTCCCGGGGCCTTCCCGCCTGGGGAGTGCGCCTGTATGTGCCATAACAATTCAGATTCCTCTTCCACCACAGCTGCTTCCTCCTGCCTTTGTCCAAGGGGTTGGAAGCCTCTCCCCGGGCCCCTGTGCAGGAGGCATGGATGCCTTTTCCAATTACAGGTGGTGAAACTGGGTGAAGGCCCCACGCAGTGACGGGAGTTGGCCGGGGTCCTGGGACAGTTTCCCTGCTGGGCCTCCACGGGAACTGCTTGCTGCCTGCTCAGTGTCCTAAGTTATACGGCTGGAAAGGGCCCCTGGGATGAAAAAATCGCAGAGAAAACAGATGGGCCTGCTGTGCTACCCTCCTCTCTCCTGCCTGCCGAAGAATCCTCCAGTGCTCCACAGAGCCAGGAGGGGGCGCTGTTCCCCAGGAAATTTGTTCCCACCTCCTGCGGCTGGGGCTGGAAGGTCCACTGGTAGCCACCCCTGCCCCAGGCCTCCCAGAACCCTTCAGCTCACCTTTTTCACCAGAGGCATCCCTACAAGGGCCCCTTCTCACCTGCCATCAGGTCTTGCTGTCTCCAAGGACCAGCCCCTTGGTTGTGGGGCCCAAGTCCTACCTTGCCCTTTCCAGAAGTGGGGCCCAAAAGAATGTGTTCTTTTCCTTCCATGTCCTGCCCTTCCAAGGGCCAGGAGGGAGAGGAGGGTCCCAGCCTCCCGACGCCCCTGGTGCCCGGAGCCTGGCACACTTCAATCTGGTTCTGACTTTTCCCACTCCCAGACCCCTCTCTGTGCCCCCTCCCTGTGCCCCATCTTTCTTGGCCTCCTCTCCCTCAACAAGCTTGCTCTCCCCACCGCGAGGAGCACAATATAGGCTCCCACCCTTGGAAGACAATCCCCTCCCTATCCCATCTCCTGCTTCCAGAATGCGACCCACCTGAGTTTCTGCCAAGCTATCACCTCTCTGGGCACCCCCACCAAGCACCCCCGGCTTCCCCAGCTCTGGGCACACAGAGCTCTGCAACGTCCCTCAGGCTACCCTCGGTTTCCCTTGGTTGCCCTGGGGTGAGGCCCTTCATTTGATTGTTTTTCTTTCATGGCCCTTCTCTAAGCCCAAGACTCGAGTTTGGGTGTGTCCCGCTGTTAACCCAAGGGGAATGGGGCTGCCTGCCATCCAGGTTTCCTTCCCCTCCTCCCTAATCTCCTTGTGCCTCTCCTCCCGTTTCCGGGCTCAGCACAGCCTTTCCCTTCCCAGGAAGCCTGCCTGACTACCCCAGGCTGGGGGAGGGGCCCTGCTGGGGTGCCCGCAACGCAAGCTGCACCCTGTCGTCCTTTTCACCCTAGAAAGCGAGTGTTGGCTTCCTGGGATCCTTCCCTGCTGGCGTGGGGCTGGGCAGTCCATTCCTCGTGGGGCACAGACTGCAGGGCTGCCAAGGAGCACCCAGGGAATCAGAGCAGGAGGAGGACTAGACCCAGGATTCCCTGTAGAACCCGGAGGCCCCTGAGGCCCAGTGTTCTCACCCTGAGCATTCCATAAAGTGCCCGGAACAGCCCATATCCAGCCACTCAGTGGGGCCAACTTCCCCTGGGCCAGGGCAGAAGCAGCTGCTTTCATCAGGAAAAGGCAGGAAGAAATGCACTGAATCCCAAATCTTGGCCCTGGATAGTGAGACCCTCCTCCACAGCTTCCTCATGAGAGGACACCAAGCGGAGAGGTGAGGCCTCTGCTCCCTGAGAGCCCCTGCAGCCAGCACACAGACTTCTCACCATCCACCTCCCAGGCCTGCCCAGGGAAGCTTCATGTCCACACTCAACTCCTCCAGGACCTGGTCTGCCCCACGTGGTCACTGCCCAGTGGCCAAAGGTGGGGCTCGCCAGAAGAGTCCCCTTCCAAGGAGGGGAAGTGGAGTCCAGGGTGTTGGCTCTGCCCACACCTAAGTGGGGTGGGGAAGGAGGTTGAGTTGGGTTTTTTTCCACACTAATTCCGTCCCATAATTATTTATACAAAACAGTACACTAAAGCTCATGTTTGACTCCAAGCTAGGCGCCTATATGAGACATTTAGATGTAAAATGCTAGTGACTGTTAATAGCTGATATTACTTGAATCTCTTCGCACAGACCCCGTTCCTGTTCCTTTGGTGCGTGACTTTGTATCACTCTCTGCAACAGTCCTTTCCGGCTTACAGAAGTTGAGTAGAGGGTTCAGTCTTTAAGGTTAGTCTCAAAGTCCAAAAAGAGGGGAGAGCTAGAAATTGCCAGGCTGCCACCAAAGGCATCCAGGGGACACAGGAAACCTGAAGAGCCAGCCAAGAGGCTTTCAGGCAGAAGGAGGTGACCACTGGGCACAGGAAACTTCTATCCTGTCCTTAATGAGGGGCTTGAGAGAGTGTGGCCACTGCCCCCCGGAAACCAGTCCAGCACCTGGCTCTAGGGTGAATCAGCCCCAAAAGATACAAATGAAGCAATTCTCAGGGAAGTTTCAGATGGCAAGGCCCCTTTGACCAGTAGGCAGAGGGGGACTTTCATAGCCCTCCCTGAGAACCCCTTCTTTTTCTTTGTTACTCTTTTTGCTTCTGCCTCAAATGAAAAAGTGGTGCCATGCTGTGGGTGTTAACATGGAGAGGCAATCAGGGCAGCCTGTGTGGAAGTGCTTGTCAACTGTTGGGGCCTGGATCTTCCTGGAGATCTGGGGATTCTGCTGCCGCACACTCAGGCCTCAGGGGGACGTTATTCCCAAACAAAAGGACCTAGGGCATGGCTGGTCCCGAGTTTCTGGCTCAGGGTGGAAAGAGCAGGCAGGGACCAGCGGAGAAAAGGGCTGAAAGCCGGGGCGGTGGTGATGCTGCTTCCGGGGCTCCCGGCACAGGCTTCAAAGCGAGATCAGCGAGAGCCACCGCGGGGCACCTGGTCCTCGCCGCCCCCTTTGACTCCAACCGCCTTCTAGTCTCCGGCGCAAGTTCCTCGCCCCCAAAAGAGCGCATCCAGGCTCCCGCAAGCCGCGGGGCCGTCTTTGCACCCGGAGACCGCCACGGAGCCCCTGTCGCGACAACGGAATTTGTTCTTCCTTTTCTAGCTGGAGTCCTGCTCCGAGGCAACGGGGTCATAGATTCCAGCACCTTACCCAATTCTTGGGGTGCCAGGTTCTCTGTTCCCGCCTCCCATCTCGAGGGGACTCTCCAGAGCCAGAGGGGCTGAGACGCCTTGCCCAAGGACAGGAAGTCGTGAGAGGCAAGGATTAGTGGTCCGACAGCCATGGCAGGACCTCTCTGCCGCCGAGAACGCGAAGGCGACCACCTGTCACGGCTCATGGGGGCCAGACCCGGCTTGATGAGGTGCAGCCCCCTCCCCAGCCTGCGCTAGAGTACAGGGCATTGGAGCAGACACCCCCACGCTGCGGATCCTTGCGGGGAGTAGGCAGGGTCGGGAGTGCACACGTCCATGCAGACCGAACCCACTGGCCGGGTCTGACCAGAGGACATTCTGTGCGGCTGACCCACAGATGAGTGTGAATTTAGAGCTACCGTGGTGAGCACACGATGCCACTGCGCGCAAACACGAGTAAGACGCACCCTAACTTATCTCGGGCCTACCCTCGCAGAGCCCCGGTTGCCGTCTCGCGCTCAGACGCACACAAACTGGAAAAAGGCTTGCACTCAGCGGCGTGGAAGACTTGCGCTCCCCCCTGCGGCCCCGGGGAAACACCGCTCTCGTTGCGCCTCCCGCCCCGACTTCTGGCCGCATCCTCTGCTGCCCCAGCCTAACCGCGTCCGTGCGGTCGAAGCTCCCGCCCCGGCGGACTGAAGAAAGGTGGAGCCGCGGTCCCTGCCCGCGCTGTAAGGTGCCCAGGAAAGAGTCTGGCAACAAGGCAGATCTGCGTGGATTTTGGGCTTCGACAACTTTCTGGCTGCGTGACTTTGGGCAAGTGATTTATGGACAGGTGATTTAATTCTTCTGAGTCTGTCTTTGCACCTGCAAAGAGGGAAACTGATCCCTTCCAGTTAGAGAGTGTGTGGTGAGGATCAAACGTGTGCGCACCGCCCCAGGCGCCCCGAGATTTGGTACGCCAGGGCGCGCGCTCGCTGCAAATGGAGTTCCCTTGTGCGCGCCGCTTTGCAGCTCCAAGTGCAGCTCAGAGAGAGCCCGCCGAGCCTCGGGATCCCTCGCGGGTGGGATAAGGGTGGGGGCGGAGGGGGAGCCCCCGCGGCCCCCTCCCGGCCGTCGGTGCGGCTGTGTGCGCTGAGCCATTGGCCTGGGCGGCCTGGTGGGCGGGAGGATGACATCAGCGGCAGGTTGGATTATAAAGGCGGGAGCGGAGCCGCGAGCTCAGAGCGCACCCAGCCGGCGCTGTGCAGCACTGGGACCCGCGCTCGCCCAGCAACCCCGCCAGCCTGCACCGCACTCGCCTGCCGGTCCGCTCGCCGGCCCCGCGCGCTCTTACTGCCGTAGGTCTGCGCCCCTCGACCCCGCGGGCACCATGCACCTCTCCCAGCTGCTGGCCTGCGCCCTGCTGCTCGCTCTACTCTCGCTCCGGCCCTCTGAAGCCAAGCCCGGGGCGCCGCCGAAGGTGGGTGCTGTCGCGGGGACGCCCTGCCCGTGAGGGGCCGTGGGAGGACTGGTCCGGGCTGGGGCCCTGGGAGAATGCGGCGCGCGGGAGGGAGCAGAGTGCGGGAAGGCGGCCCTCTCCCTTGAGATGTGCGGGGAGAGAGCTATGGAGCCCTCGAAGCCCGGACTCGGGGGTCCACTTCCCCAGTCTTCGGAGAACGTCGGCAGATGCGCAGCCTTTGCTCCTGTGTGGCCTGAGGGCGCGTGGCAAAGGAGGGAGAGCAAGGGGATCCTCGAAGGGGCGAACCACTGCGGCCGCGTGGCAGGTGGATGCGGGCCCGAGCCTGTCCAGCATCGGTGGGGGCGCGCTCGAGGTTCGGAAGGGACACACCGCTCTGGTGGGCGTGTGCAGCGGGAGCCTCAGGGGGCCCGCAAAGGTGCCCGCGCTCCGCCGTGCGCCCCTCCACCTGCCGGCTTTTTTCCTCCGACAGGCCCCGCGAACCCCGCCGGGGGAGGAGCCGGCCGAGCCCCAGGCTGCGGGCAGCGGGCAGAAGAAGGGCGACAAGGCTCCCGGGGGTGGTGGCTCCAACCTCAAGGGTGACCGGTCGCGACTGCTCCGGGACCTGCGCGTGGACACCAAGTCGCGGGCAGCGTGGGCCCGCCTTCTGCACGAGCACCCCAACGCGCGCAAATACAAAGGAGGCAACAAGAAGGGCTTGTCCAAGGGCTGCTTCGGCCTCAAGCTGGACCGGATCGGCTCCATGAGCGGCCTGGGATGTTAGTGCGGCGACCCCTGGCGGCGGTGAGTACCACCAACCCCGGACGCCCTGCTCCCGGCGGCGCCAGCCAGGGCCTAGCCTTGACCCCCGCCCGCAGGCCAGTCCCTCTGGGATCCCCTGACCCTGGGGCCGTTCCGCCCCCCAGCCGGCCTCTAGAGGGGAGCCAGGGGCTCCAGGCTGGGGATCGAGTGTGTGCTGAGGGCCGTGTTGGCACCTCATTTACCCTCCACCCCCACCCCAATTCTCATCCCATTATACAGATGAAGCAAGTGAGGATTACAGTGGTCAGGGCTCTTTGGCTTGGCCTGGATGAAGCCCCTGGGCTGCCCAGGCTTGGCTGGGTCCCACGCATCCCCCACCAAGGGCAAACCAGCCTCTGGGAGACTGAGGGGAGATGGGGGGTTTGAGCCAGCAGAGCAGGAGGGGTGCACAGTTGTGGGTAGGCTGTTCTGCCAGGCCGGGCCCCGGGGTGGGCATGGCCGTGGGCAGCCAAGCCAAGGATGGCTTCCTGGCTCTGTTGTCCCTGAAGAGGGACAGGCTTGGAGAAACACCTGTCCCCGCGCAGCAGAGAGACTGCCTTCCCTCAGCATCTCCCAGGGAGCTCTTCCCCCTCCGCAGCGTCCTGACTCTTGTCCCCTCCTGGGGGCAGACTGGAGCTGCTGCACCCCAGGTGACCTCAGGGTCCAAGCTCAGCGTTCCTGACGCCGTTTCAGGGCAGCGAAAGGAAGACTGAAGTAAACGTTTATTCTTTAACCTCAACCTCAGCAGGCCCCAAACTGAGCTCCTCACCCACCCTGGGCCCCAAACATGCTTCTGGGCTCCCTGTCTCACCGGGGCTGGAAAGCCCGATGCTTTAGCACTGCACCTCTGCTGGTTCCCAGCCTCGCCCCCTGCAGCCAGCAGCGGCCAGGCCCCATGCATCCCCCGTGTGCCCCGCTCCGGGCACACACTGGGCTCTGTGCCCCTACAGCCTCTGCAGCGGCCACGCTGTCTTCCCCGGCAGGAAACAGGACTCCTCCTCTTGCACCTTGCTAGTGCGTCGCCTACACCTCTTTTCCAGCACAGAATAGTTGCTCATGAACCTCTTCACCTCCCCATACTAACTTATGAGCAACCTGAGGACTAGGTGCGAAGGCCATCCAGGCCCCACCGCTCTTAAAAGGTTTGCCGAGGACCAGAGGCCCCTGCCCCTCCCGCTTACAGACACTCCTCTCCACGTGCCCCGGATCGTAGCTGGTCCCCGTCCACGGCCGTGCGTGTCCCCCCGAGTTTGCAGCGGCTTGTGCTGTGGGGTGTTGACTCACACCTGCACAGGGAGAGGAATGGTTCTGGCACTCGGGCCCAGCCTTTAGCAGCCACCATCGCGCTGTCTTTCCTCTCCTCCCTCCTGTCAAAACAGCAAGGACTCGAAACTCAAAACTTCAGTCTGTGATTTAAGCACCAAGTTCATGCTTGAGATTCCAAACAAATAAGAGTTGACTTCCATGGGTAGTGCGGAATTCCCGTCCCCCCAGGAGCCTTGCTCTTGCATGGGGCTGTCTTGGACACCAGGTGATGGTCAAGTGGCTGGAGAGGAATCAGTTGCCAAGACACCGTGACCCCTTTGCCCAGGGGAGTTCCCCGTCTCTTTGAAGTCCTCCCTTGTAGCACAGCTGAATCTTACCTGCCTCAAGGTGCTCAGCTCCACCCTCCCCCTCCCACGCCCCGACCCCTGCAGCCTCCTGGTGGAGGTGCCTAGCGTGTCTCACTGGTTTGAGCTTAAAAGGAGAAGACAACTCCGTTTAGATTTTTCACGTTGATGACAACTTCTCCACCCTGGTGACTTCGGCTCTGCACAGCCGCCGTCATGTCTGCTCCTGCTGATTGCAGGGCTGGATTAGGATGTGCTAATAACAGACACAAGATGTGGCCGGTGTCTGAGTGAACACCTTGTCCACCGGCCCCAGGAGCATCACAGACATCTGTCCTTTGTTTTGACAGATGGGACGGGGCGACCAGAGAAGGGAGTTGTGGCCAGTGGGGTGGAGGTGGGGGTCACCAGGCTTTCAGGCCCGGGGCCCCCTCGGGCTTGCTGTATCCAGGGGATGCCCCGTCATCTCAGAGGCGCCTCTGTGGGGCCCTGAGCTCTCACTAGGAGGGACTGAACACTTTACTTGGCACAAAAGGGAAGGGGTACAGCCCCGATTCGGGCAACTCTGCACGCACCAGCCCATATAAGGGCTCATTTCCCAGAGCTGGTGCGAGACACCATTTCCTCTGCTTCTCAAGGGGACCCTGGACCCAGGCCCCCTCTGAAGTGAAGCCAGCAGGGAAGCAGGTGCTGTTTCCACAAAGGCAGTGTGCCCAGATGCTCTGCTGATGCCCAAAGTGTGGCCTCTCACTGACCCTTAAAGCCAGCCCTGGGAAGTGGCTATTATCCCATTTTATGGCTGAGGAGAGCGATACCTCTCCAGGGCCATCCAGGAAGTAAATGTCATAGTTGGGATCTGAACCCAGGTTCCCTGACTCCTCAGATGTCCCTCCCACCCCATTTTCCAGACACATAAAGCAGAGTCAAGCACCTGACTGAGGTGTTGTGTTGTAGCAGGAAAGGGGGGAGAGGCAGAGACTTCCATCCTCTCCTTCACGGTCTCCCCGGAGCCCGGGAAGGCCTGTAGTTAGACTGCGGGGGAGGAGGGGGCCGCAGACATTCCGGCTCCACCTCTGCTGGGGGCAGGAGGTGCCAAGGGCACAGCAGAGAGCAAGAATCCCGGGAAGGGCCACTGCCCGCCGCAGGAAGACCTTCACCAGGCTGCAGGGCAAAGGTGGAGGCACGGGCCTCACGCTGCAGCAGGAAAGGGGAGGAAGGAAGGGTCTGGAAGCGGCCTGCTCTCTCAGCCAAGGGCCAGGCCTGAGTGAGCGTCGTGCGCCCCCCTCTGTTTCAGGATTGGGGACTTGCTCGCTGCGATGGGGTCGTCCTTGGTCGTCAGCCTCCCAGCCTCTGGAAGCTCCTCCAGCGCAATGTGGCTTTGACATTTCTGTTGTTGTTTTTTTTCTTCCTGGTACTGGGAATACACAACACCAGCTGTTTTATTATTATTTGGGGGGGGGTATGATTTTATTGTTTATTTGTTTTGAAAGTGAAAAATAAAAAGTTATATATTATATACATGAAACACACACATCTACACCACTTGATGACAAGGGACAGTTTTTAAGAGACTGACAAAACCAGCTGTAAAACATTGCTGTTTGTAAATTCATGTCATGCATAAATGTATTTATGTTGTAAAGCTATTTATATTGTTTATAAAGAGATATTTATAAAAATTTTATTTATGTAACTAAATGAAAGAAGTCAATCATTGTAATGTTTTTGTCCTAACTAGTTGAAAAATGTAAAAAAAAAAAGTCATTCCATGAACATCTCGAAACCTGTCTTTATTTATTGCATTTGTTCTGGGAATTAGTCTGAGGAAGAGGGAAAATATGAAGACGAGCCTTTTGCCTTTAAATAACATCCAACAGCCACATTCCCAATTCTGATTTTATTTGCATGAGAATCTCCTGGGGAGCTTGTTAAAGATACAGTCCTGCCTGCCCCCCCCCACCAGACCTGCTGACTCTGCGTCTCCGAGGTAGGACTAGCCTTGTGGATTTCCTCCGCAAGCTCGGCCAGGTCAGGAAGCCCTCCTCGGAGCACCTGACATCTGTGAAACCAGACGTCTGTGAGTGCAATTAAAATTGAGGGGGCAGATGTGGCTCAAGGTGTTGAGCGCCTTCTTCCCACATGGGAGGTCCCAGGGTCAGTTCCTGGTGCCTCCTACAAACAAGAAAACAACAGGCAAAACAAACAGAAAAAAAAAAAAAAAGCCAGCTCAGGGGAGCTGATGTAGCTCAGTGGCTGAGCACCGGCCTCCCAAATACAAGGTCCCAGGTTCAATCCCTGGTCCCGGTACCTTTTAAAAAAAAAAAAAAATTGAATTCAGCCAACTTAGGGTCTCTAAATTCCATCCTACTTCTGATATCAGGGGAAAGAAGGAACTGAAAGTTTCCTCCTGGTTTGGGGCGACTCGCAAGGTTTCTGCGTATCTTGCAGAACTGGCCAGGGGACATTTTGAACCTCAGCGACTCCGCAGCTTTCACCTGGAGTGAATCCCAGGCTCAGCCGAGGGCCCGATGCCAACGGCGCCTTCTGCTCTTCGGAGAGCAGATTCCCTATTTGCGCAGTGGCTCGTGTTTTCCGAGAGAGGCGTGGGCTCCCTTTTCACTTGAAGCCTCTCACAGTTAAGGTCCCCCTGCACCGCGGAGCCTCGAGTGAAACCATGACTGTGAATAATCTCTTCCAGAAACCAACAGCAAAACTTGAAGGAGTTCCGAGGAAATCTTGCTCCATCCTTGGTATGGTGACACTCTTCTGCCGCCCTCCTCACCTGACCCCTGTGCTCTATTTGGGGAGCGCAGGGTCGGGGGGCACCGACCCCACCCAGGGGAGCAGTTCTTGGACCCAGTCCTAGGGTCAGCGGGTCGGGCCAAGCTTGGCCCCTGTCTGGGGAGGAAGCCAGTGGCCTGTGGCCTCCTGGCCGGCACCTGACCGTGAGCCCTTTGTTCCCGAGGGGCTCTCCGGCGGCAGGTTCTTCTCAGGTGGGTGGGCGCCAGCACAGTGACCTCACCCAGGTGAGGAAAGTGCTTTTAGGACGTGTTCCAGCGGGAGCAGGTTAGGGCCCTTCCCACTCCGTCCACTCCCGCCACTGCCCCAGCAGACGTTTCCAGCAGCCTTTCTGGGGCTCCTTTCCCCAGCCTTGCTCCCGCCTCTGTGGCTCTGAGCTTGGGTGCCCGTGGCAATGTGGGCGAGGGGTCCAGCACCCAGGCCTGTCAGCGCCCTGGTTCACTGGGCCACCTGCAGACACTGATGAGGGGATGCCTGAGAGGGGCAACCCGGTGAGGGGGTCACACCATGGGCTCTGCTGATGGTGAAGCACCTTCCCAAAGCGCAGGAACAGAAGGGCAGTGGATTCAGAGGTTTGGGGAGCTGCCTCTAGAAGTCAAAGGGTTTCCCCTGCAGGTAATACCTGGGCTGTTAGTAGCCAGGGCTGATAAGGACCCCCATGCCCAAGCCACACACGCTGTCCTCCCAAGCAGCCCTCATGCCACGTACCAGCCCTCAAACAACATTCACAAGCCTCGCTGGCCAAGGTCAGCCCCCACCAGGCCAAAGCCAGCCCCTCAACCTCTGGTATAGGGTGCTGCTATTCAGCCGGCGTCGCCTGATGCATCCAAACCTGAGCTCCTGCATCTGCCAGGAAGGGTGAGCATGGACCCAGAAAGCAGCAGGAAGCTGTTAAAACCCACACAGGTTACCCAAGAGCTCCCAGCCCGCCAGGCTCCCCGCGAGCATCTTGCCTCCAAAGCTGCCTGGGCAACCTGTGGTTCCTCTTCCACTCCGGGTCCTGCAGCAGTCAGGACCAGCTTGGAGAGATGGGCCCAGGGGATGGGGCTTGCAGGCACCTCTCAGTGTTGGAGGGTCCCCTGGGAAGGGCCAAATGGGTAGGGCAAGCCAGGGTGCAGCGGAGGCGAAGAGAGTTTCAGGTGCTGGGAGGCTAGGCCTGCCCCACTTCCCAGTGGAAGCAGGTCCCTTTCCAAGCAGGACAGTTACTGGGGGCGGCAGGGGCAGGGGTGGAGGAGGGCCACCGAGCCTACCCAGTGAACCCCAGCCAAACTGAAAGTCCTGGCTGCTGCAGCTATTGACATGCAGAAGTCCTGGCCAGGGGGGACAAGGCCCAAGAATCCCCCATGGGTCCCAAACATGCCTAGAGGAGAGACCCTGTCTATTAAACCCAGGCGAAGGGTTATTCAGAGAGGTGCCGCCTTCCCCCCACAGAGGTGGCCCACCCCCAGGAGCCTGCCTTCCACCCACTGCACAGGAGGGGGGAGGCCCTCCTCTGAAAGCAGGACCCCGTAGCAGATTGGGGCTGCACGCGAGCAGGGGCTTTTCAGGGCGAGCAGAGCGGCCACGGCGCCTGGGCATGTTCAGGCCCTTCTGTCTGTGAGGATGAGCTTTTAGCCCAGGCTGGGGAGGGGGAGGCTGAGGAGCCCCCACCCTTGGTTAGGGACGATGCGGGTGGGACGGGAGTGTCCGTCAGGCCCCACCAGGAAATGGAGGTCGACGCAGACAGTTCACGCGATGGGGCTGTAAGGACAGAGGTGGGCAGGTAGGACGGGAGGCCCCAGGGAAGCCAGGCTCTCCCCCAGGGCTGAAGGCAGGAAAGTGTCCCCTGAGGTGCAGGAGCTACTGTAAGCATGTGTCGCCAAAGCAGGGCACAGGGAGGCAGAAGCGCCCCAACTCCTCTCTGCCCCCACCTCCAGTCCCCTGCTGGGGCCTGCGAGTGGCTAAACCCACACAGGCGCCAGCCAGGAGGAGCCGGCCTCCCAGGGCAGGGCCAGTGCAGGGCCGCAAACCCAGCCCCCAGCCCAGGAGGACGCGGCCGCAGGCTTTGGGTTAGGCGTCTTCCCCGGCAGCGCTGAGACCTGGCGGCAGGTGCGAGGCACAGACACTCCAGGGGCTGCCAGCACCTGCCTGGAGGCGTCTGCCTGGACCACAGGCGCTCGAGGACCGACTGGCTCAGGAGCCTGGCGGTGGGGCCAGCAGCTCTGGTGCTGGGCATGGCCCTTTTGCTCCACTGGGCTTGCCCAGTGTGGCTTCCTGGTCCTCTCCATGCCCCACTGGGAGTGCCAGTCAACAGTGTCCCCTGCCCGGTGGCAGGTTGCCTGATGCTCCATGTCCTTTCCCGGGCCAGGCCCTGGACAGATGCTGCTTCCACAGGGGGTGTCTGGCCAGCCCCAGGCAGTTCCCTCCAAGGTAAACTCAGCCTCACCCTGAAACAGGTGGATTTCCCAGTCCCACCCCCATGGACCTAACCTCTGTCCCTCTGAGTTTGTTCTCACGTCCCTGATTTAATTTTCCACTGCACCAAATCTGTTCTTAACTGCCTCTGATGTGGCTTTTGAGTTCACCACTGCATTTTTTATTTCTTTGTATGTTTTCCATATCTCATTCTTCGCCCTCCTTTCTCTCGTATTGCCTTTTATATCTCATTCTGTTGCCTTTTCATTTAGCTGCAGATTCATAGAAACCGTGTCCTCCTACATTCTATGTAGAATGCACCACAGTGTCCTGAAATTTTTTCTAGATCCTTCTACAGATATATTGTGGAGGTTTGTACTCTGCTTATCCTGGAGGAGTGTTTGAACATCATATCTTATCTGGTTCTGTGATTTTCAGTCTCCAGTTAGTTGGAGAAAGGTGTTGGGAAAGTGGTGGAAAATGAGCAGTGGTAGGAAAATAGCCCACCCGCCTTACCTCTATTGCTACGAGGTCAGGACCACGCTGACCACCTTCCTGGCCGGCACAGATCCTGGGGCTCGGAGCGAAGATACAGTGTTTGAAAAATGCACTGTGACCTTGTTTTTTCTATTGATCCTTATATTTTAAGAATTAAACAATTGTTATTTATTCAGTACCTAAAGGTTCAGTATAAATGGATGCATTAGGTGGGATGGGCGAGATTATGCTGGCGTAAACCCCCAAATCTCAGTGGCTTAAAACAACAAAGATTTACTTCTTGCTCACACAAAATCTGCTGCGTGTCCAGGCAACTCTGTGAGGCAGGTCTCAGTACCGCACCTCCACACCAAGCGTTTCCTCCAGCGAGAAGCAGGGGAAGAGGGCAAGCCCGGAGGTGAGCAATCAGGTGCTTCCACTGCAAAGTGACACACACCAGAGCGCGCCCTACCTGGAAGAGGCCAGGAGGTGAGCAGGCAGAGGGGCAGTCCTCCCCTTGCCCGGAAGGGAGCAGAAGTCATGCCGGTGCCGAGACGGATTACTTCGAGTGCCTTCGTTTTGTGCAGGGCACTGCGTGGTAAATTCCATTTTATGTTGCATGAGCATTCTCAGCCTTACTTTATTTTTTATTTGTGCTTGATCTCTTTGCCTAAGCTTTGATTCCTTACCTTTTTGTGCATTTTTTTCATTTATGTATGTATTGTAATGCATTAGATTAAAATATTTATAATTTGAGACATTTTGCCTTTTAAAAAAGGAAACAGATCATTTTATTGTCATTGCTTATGCTTGGACTGACTTCTTTTTAATTTTGACTTTCTGTCTTTAAGGTTCTTTTCTTTAATCTTTTGTTCCTTTTTACTTGATTTTTGTTTTCTGTAGACTGTTGTGCTTGCTTTTATCTTCTGCAATGATTTGGAAAGTAGACATCCTGTTTTTAATTCTGTTAATGGTTCCTTAAGGTTTTTAGTGAAAATTATTAAACCCACATTTATACTATTATCACAGTCAAAATCACAAACAATAACTTGGGGGCTCTTGCACAGAGAGACAAAGGATGTAGCTTATTTGCTCGGTCCTTCTGTGTCTGCATCAGCGCATCTGGGAACTCTCTCCTTAGCTATACTGTTCAAACCACCAAAACATCCTCTCCAAATTCCTTCCGCGTTCTTTCTGTTGCCCCAGCTAGGAGCCTCACCCTCTTCCCAATACAGGCCCTCACACACTTACCTCTTGGTCTGGGCTCGGCTTCTGCCCGCTGCTGCCTTCCTCCATGGCCACCTGGTCCCCTCCTACAAGCCCTAGGGTTTGGATTTCAGTCCCGGCATATGGGTGTAGGGGTGGCACCTGCATGTCACCCTGGGCAGCAGAGGGGCCTTTTCCGCCGGGGAGTTTGCCAACCCTTTCCTTTCCTGAGCGAGAGGGCAGAAAGCCTGGAGGCTCATGCAGCTCCATGCAGTGCTTCTCTGGCTGAGGAGGCCCAGGTCTGGAGCTGGAGAATGGACAGAGCTGTCCTCCTGGGGCATCTCTTGGAGGTCTCCGTCCCTGCTGTCTCATCTGCTGGGGATCCCCACGCGTGGCCTTGTGGCTTTGGACGGGAAGGGCACTAGAAACCAGGTTCCCAGGTGTGCGGTAATGGAGGAGCCAGAGAAGTCTCTTGTTCTTGGGTGGACACCATGGGCACGACGGCTCTGGAAAGGGATGGAGGGCCACTGGGGACAAAGGCAGAAGAGACAGAGGATGGGGATGAGAGGGGAAAGGTAGGCGCAGCCGGTGGGGCATGGAGCCCACCCGGGTGAGGGCAGGTGGGGACCCCAGTGCCTGGGTGCTGGGGGAATATGCAGGCAAGGAAGAGGGCCTCGGGTGGGCCTTTGAACCCCAGAAGGGGCTTCAGGGGTCCCCTCTCCTTGCTCTGTGCCCCGGTCTAGGGCTCTGTGGGCACAGAGTGGCCTTCCTTCAGTGGGAAGTCCAGCCTTCATGCTGCTGTGAACAAAGTGTAAATTCTGGGTGTGGGCAAAGGGGGTCAAGACAGACAAGCCGGCCAGCAGCTTCCTGGGCCCAGACAGCGCAGACATGGATGACAGACAGCTGCTGGGCATACTGTCTGCGAAGAGCTGTGGCGAGCTGCCGGCGACCGACCTCCTCCTCAGGCCTGACGCAGTGCTGCTCAAGCTTCGGGGTTCGAGCATCTCCACCAGTAAAAGACTTTTGAACATAAACACCCAACATAAGTTTAATTATTTATGTATACATTAAATGCAAGCACGTCTGCATAACAGATCATATTACTTTAAACATCTGTAAATTCTTTAAAGGCTAAGATTTCATATATCTATCACGCATATGAATCTGTGTGCATGTACAATACTTTCTTCCCGGGCCCAAGGACTGTCCTGCTCCCCAGGCGTACCCCACACCCCGTGTGCAGAGCAGCTGAGGTACAAAATAGCCCGGGACTTTGTATGGCAGGCCTGGCAGGAAGGTTGTCTCAGCCTCTCACATGCTCAGCGAGCATTGGGCTGGGCCTAAAGTCAAAGAAAAGCTTTGGGTCATTTTCTGAGGCTGGAAATGAGTGACATCTGTCAGGACAGTTGCAGAAATGGTGGCAGCTGTTATCTCTGGATGAAGGCTCCTGGGTGGCTTGACTTGTTTTGTTGGTTGTACTTTTTGGTCGCTCGTGCATTGTTTGTGATGAGGTATTACTGAAGCACAGTGTGTGTGTTGTGTGTTTTGTGTGTTGTGTGTGTGGCATGTGCGTGCATGTTCACAGCAGCCAAACAACCCATCAAGTGATGAATGGTGTGGCAGTTTGAAATTCTTTTATGAATCCCCAAAAGAGAAAGATTATGTTCTTGAACTAATCCATTCCTGAGGGTGTGAGACCTTTTTGATTGGACTACATTGGTGAGATGTGACTTCGGCTGAGTCTCCGGCCTCTTGCTGGGTCTGCTATAAACAGAGACACAGACAGACACAGATAAAGGAAGCCACCATATCTGATCCTGCCACATGGGAGGAAAAACAACACTTTCACCCAGAGTTGAGCTACAAGGAGAGAAGCCCCCGAGAGGCTCAAAGAGCTGAGGCCCAGGGAGAGACAAGCCATGTGCTTGATAGCTCACAGCTGAGCTCAGAAAGAAAGCGGAGCAGCCGGCACCGATAGAGGCCTGGAAAGAGACTAGCCCTGTGCCTGGCTGCCAGCTGAGCATCGGGAGCCGGGCTCGGAGTCGGTGAGCCTGGAGGGGAAGGTGGCGGCCTCGGCAGGGATCTCCTGCCACCTTGCTTTACCACGTGGCAGCTGTGAGAAAACCTCTCTGCTGATGCCTGAATTTGGACATTTCACAGCCTCAGGACTGTAAGCGTTTATCCTAAATAAAATTCCCATTATAAGAGCCAACCCATTTCAGGGACTTTGCATTGGCAGCCTTTGGCAAACCAAAACAAACTGCTAAATAAAATGTGGTCTGCCCCAACAATGGAATATTATTCATCTGTAAAAAGGAATAAAGTCCTGGTGCATGCCACAGCATGGATGAACTCTGAAAACTGCATGCCAGGTGAAAGGAGCCAGCACAAAAGGGCAAATATTGTATGAGAGATCCAGGATAGACAAGAAAATAGACTTGCGGATGCCAGGGGCTGGGGGAGGGGAATGGGAGGGACTGCTAATGGGTACAGGGTCTCCTCTTGGGGTGGTAAAAACAATCTAAAAGTGATTGTGGTGATGGCTGCACAAATCTGTGACTATGCTAAAAGCCATTGAATTGTACTCTTTAAATGGCTGGATTGTACCGTGTGTGAGTTAGATCTCAATAAAGCTGTTATTTAAAAGTCAATGAAGTTTTTTCAAAAGAGAAAAAAGAAGAATCTGAGGATAAAAGCAGGCATGCTGAGCCCGGGGCTGAGCTGGGGCTGGAGCTTTTCCAGGCGTGGATGTTTCTCAGGCTGGGTGCAGAGGCGGGTGCACCAGCCCACAGGTGCCAGCTGCCTGACCCCGTTTCCTGGCACCACCCCTGCCAGCTGGGAGACCTCGGGCAAGGGAAGCCTCAGCGTCCTCTTCTGTAAAATGGGAGCAGTAGTAGTACTGCCTCTTGGGGTTGCTGAGAGGATAACAGGAGCTAGTGCATGTTAGGGCCTCTGCTATGCACCTGGCAGGTGGAGAGCTCTTATTACAAGACTCGGGGCACACATGCCCCGCCAGCCGAGTGCCCAGCACATCCCACCAGCCGAGTGCCCAAGACCCCCACACACACCCGAGTACCCAGCACCCCCCGCCACCCGAGTGCGCAGTTATTCTAAGATACTTCACAACTGCAATGATACATTGAGCTGAAAATAAGCCAGGCACAGAATTTTTAAGAACACTTGAAACCACTCCTCTGGCTAGAGGGATTTTTAACACATCTAACAAGAAGCAAATGCTACTAACTCTACATTCTGAGCACAGCCTGGATCCGACTGTCTCTTCCCCTCCTCTGCTCCCAGTCTGCCCAAACCATGGGAACATGCTGGGACAACCACAAGTGGGTCTCTCTGCTTCCAGTTTTATGCCCCTCTCTCCTCCACCTAAAAGCCCAAGCGATCAATCTTACCTCAGGGCCTTTGCACTTGCAGGAGAAAGTCGAAGGCTTCTGGGAGGCAGCAGGAAGCTGACCTGTGGCGAGGTCTTAAGCAGGCCCAAAGGACACCTCCAAGAGAGCCTTCCCGACCTCGGACCCACTGCTCTGAAGGCGCTAAAGCAGCAGCCAAGCATAGCGGTGCTGAAGGCGATACGAGGAGAGGCAATAATTTGGTCTATAATAAGTTTCATTAAAAAAAAAAA
>JAQZBX010032215.1:0-25975 GCA_029593785.1 Cabassous unicinctus | reverse complement strand
TGTAGCTTTGTAGTATGTTTTAATGTCAGGTAGTGTGATTCTCCTGATTTCATTTTTCTTTTTCAATATGTCTTTAGTTATTTGGGACCTCTTGTCCTTCCAAATAAATTTCATACTTAATTTTCCCAATTCAGTAAAAAATGGTGTGTTGGCTTTTATTGGGATTGCATTAAATTTGTATATTAGTTTGAGTACAATAAGCATCTTAATAATATTTAGTCTTCCTAGTCATCAACAGGGAATATTCTTCCATTTATTTAAGTTTTCTTTGATTTCCTTTAACAGTGCTGTGTAGTTTTCTGTTTATGTCATTTACAACTTTAGTTAAATTTATTCCTATGAATTTGACTTTTTTAGAAACTATTGTAAATGATTTTTTAAATTTCCTCCTTAGATTGCTCATTATTGGTGTACAGAAATGCTCCTGATTTTTGTGCATTGATCTTATAGCCTGTGATTTTACTGAACTCATTTATAAGTTCTAGAAGATTTGTTGTAGATTTTTCAGAGCTTTCTATGTAAAGGATCATGTCGTCTGCAAATAGTGAAATTTTTACTTCTTCCTTTCCAATCTGGATGCCTTTTATTTCTTTTTCTTGCCTCAGTACTTGGGCAAGTACTTCTAAGACAATGTTAAATAGGAGGGATGATAGTGGGCATATTTTCCTTGTTCCTGTTCTTAGAGGAAAAGCTTTTAGGATTTCACCATTGTATATGATGTTTGCTGTGGGTTTTTCATATATGCCCTTTATCATGTTCTGAAAGTTTCCTTCTATTCCTATCTTTTGCAGTGTTTTTTATCAGGAAAGGGTGTTGTATTTTGTCAAATGCTTTTTCTGCATCTGTAGAGATGATAATGTGATTTTTTTCTTTCGATCTCTTTATGTGGTATATTACATTGATTGATTTTCTTATGTTGAACCAACCTTGTATACCGGGATGAAGCCCACTTGGTCATGGTGCATAATTCATTTGTTGTGTGGTTAGATATGATTAGCAAGAATTTTGATGAGGAGTTTAGCTTCCAGGTTGAATAGAGAGATTGGTCTGTAATTTTCCTTTCTTGTGGTGTCTTTGGCTTTGGTATTAGGGTAATGTTGGCATCACAGAATGAGTTAGACAATGTTCCTTCTACTTCCATTTTTTAGAAGATTTTAAGCAGGATTGGTGGTAGTTCTTTCCAGAATGTTTGGTAGAATTCACCTGTGAAGCCATCTGGTCCTGGGCTATTCTTAGTTGGGAGGTTTTTGATGACTGATTCTATCTCTTTACTTGTGATTGGTCTGTTGGGTTCATGAATTTCTTCTTTCATCAATGTAGGCTGCTTGTGTGTTTCTAGGAGTTTCTCCATTTCCTCTAAATTATCCTTCTTGTTGGCATATAATTTTTCAAAGTATCCTCTTATGATACTCTTTATTTCTGTGGGGTCATTGGTGATACCCCTTCCTCATTTCTTATTTTGTGTATTTGCATCTTCTCTCTTTCTTTCTTTGTTAGTATAGCTAAGGGTTTTTCAATTTTATTGATATTCTTGAAGAACCAGCTTTTGGTCTTGTTTATTTTTTCTAGTGCTTTCTTATTTTCTATTTCATTTAGTTCTGTTCTAATATTTCTTATTTCCTTTTTTCTATTTCTTTGGGGTTAGTTTATTGTTCAATTTCTAATTCCTCCAGGTGTGCATTTAGATCTTCGCTTTTAGCTCTTCTTTTTTGATATATGCATTTATGGCTATGAATTTCCCTCTCAATACAGCTTTTTCTTCATCCCATTGGTTTTGATATATTGTAGTGTCATTTTCATTCATTTAAAGGTAGTTACTGATTTTCTTTGAGATTTCCTCCTTGACCCACTGTTTGTCTAAGAGTGTGTCATTTAACTTCCATACCTTTGGGCCTAGTCTGGTTCTCTGGCCCTTCCTGATTGCCAGCTTCATTCCAATGTGGTCAGAGAAATTACTTTCTACAATTTCAATTTTTCTGAGTTCATTGAGAATTTTTCTGTTGTCTAGCATGTGGCCTAACTTGTAGAATGATCCATGTGCACTTGGAAAGAATGTATATCCCACTGTATTTTGGTGTAGTGTTCTATTAGGTCCATATCCTCTAATGTATTATTCAAGGTCTTTGTTTCTTTATTGATTCTCTGTCGAGATGTACTGTCTAATGGTGAAAATGGTGTATTAAAATCTCCCAGTATAATTGTAGAGGCATCTATTTCTCCACTTTGTTTTTCCACTGTTTACCTCATGTATTTTGAGGCACCCTGGTTTGTTACAGAAATTTTTATAATTGTTCTTTCTCCTTGAAAGGTTACCCTTTTACTAATATATAGTATCCATCTTTGTCTCTTATAATAGATTTGCATTTAAAGTCCATTTTGTCCAATATTGGTATAGCTGCTCCTGCCCTTTTTTTGTTGTTGTTTGCTTGTTAGATTCTTTTCCAGCCATTCACTTTTCAGTGTTCTTGAATCCCTGAGTTTAAGGTTGGTTTCTTGTAGACAGCATATAGATGGATTATATTTCCTTGTCCATTCTGCCAACCTGTGTCTCTTTATTGGTGAGTTTAATCCATTAATATTCAGTGTTATTACTCTGATGGAATAACTTAAATTAGCCTTAATTTTAATGGTTTTATATATGTCATATATTGTTTTTATTTTCTTTTTGTCTTTTTAGTTCTTCTTACACTCTCCTCCAACTCTCTCTCTCCTGTTTTTCTTTCCTTTCAACCTACAGAACTGCCTTCACTATTTCTTGAAGGGCAGGTTTCTTATTTGCATACTCTCTTAATTTATGTCTATCTGTGAATATTTTGAACTCTTCATCATTTTTGAATGCCAGCTTTGCTGGAAAGAAAATTCTTGGCTGGAAGTTTTTTTTTCTTTTAGTATCTTTACTATCTCCTACCACTGTCTTCTTGCATCCATGGTTTCAGATAGAAATCAGCACTTAATCTTACTGGACTTTTCTTGTATGTGATGGTTCTCTTTCCTCTTGTGCCTTCAGTATTTTCTCTTTGTCTTGACCATTGGACAGTTTGATAAGTATGTATTTTGGAGTAGGCCTGTTGGGATTTATATGTTTTGGGGTGTGTTGTGTTTCCTGGATATGTACATCTATCTCCCTCAGTCGGGTTAGGAAGTTTTTAGTCATTATTTCCTGCAATACTCCTTCTGTCCCCTTTACCATTTCCTTTCCTTCTGGGATTCCTGTAATGCATATGTTTGTGAGTTTTGTGTTATGGTTCAAATCCCTAAGTCCCTGCTGGATTTTTTTCTATCTTTTTATCTATCTGTTCTATTATTTGTTTGATTTCAAATGTACTGTCTTCCACATCACTAATTCTTTCCTCTGCCTATTCATATCTGCTATTATGTGCATCTACTGTCTTTTTCATTTCTTGAATTGCACCATTCATCACCACCATATCCATTATCTTTTTATGTATGCTTACAGTTTCTTCAGTATGTTCTCCCAGTGTCTTCTTCATATCCTTAATCTCTTTCTTCACTTCATTTAGTTGGTCCATGATATTTATTTGGACGGCTTTGTTTAGTTGTTTGATGTTCTGCCTCTCTTACTGGTTTTTGGTTTGTTCATTGGACTGGGCCATGTCTTTGTGTTTCATAGTATGGTTTGTAATTTTTGTTGGTGTTTGGTCATCTTTTTATCTTGATGGGTTTATTCAGTTGATTACCTTCTCTCTCTACTCTAAGGTTTTATTTATTTGCTGGGGTTTTTTTGTGTTAAGTTTTCTCTTTGACACTGTTCTTCTTGTTCTATTTCCTTGCTGTTTTCTGTGTTCCCTTGAAGGAAAAAAATGAGGGCCAGAGAAAGTGAAAGAGGTAAGAAAAGAAAAAGGATAATAGTAATAATAATTATAAAAGTTAGAAGAGGAAATGTATACGACTTAGGAAAATGAATATGTAAGTCATGTAAGCAGTGTAGAGTAATAGGAATAAAAAGGGGAGTACCTACAATGGAATTGGAAACCAAATAGGAAAAATATGTTGAATGAATTGAAAAGCCAGAATGATGAGGAAAGCAGGAAAGAGAAAAGAAAGGACAAATGAAAAAAAGTTAATAAAAGAAAGTATACAGAATAGACAAGATAGGAATAAAAACCAGAAAAACTGACGACTAAATAGAGTTGTAATATAAGAACAACAGAAAGTAGAAGATCTAAAGATAAAGGAAGGAAAAGCAATAGTGTTGGGAGACAAAATTGTATACACAGAAATGAAGAAATCAAGCATGAGGAAACTCAGCAAACAAGAAACAAGCCAGCATTTTAATTGCTAATTAAATTTTCTTTAGTTAGCAGTACCTAATTAAAGAAAAAAAGGGGGTGGGGGGAGAAAAAGGAAAGAAAAACAAGAAAAACAAACAAACACAAAATCTAGCAGTCAAACAAAAAATAAGGAAGAACAGCCTTCACTCTTAGTCCCCTGTGGAGCTTATAGGCTCCTGGTGTTCATCCATCAATTATCCTGTAGCCTTCCCTCTTCAGGTTTTGAAGCAGGTTTTAGTGAGTAAACTAAGTTAAATTTTTAAAGAAAGTAACCTTTTTTAGGAAAAATAAGAGACCCAAGAGAAGCTAATAAAAATATAATATCTGTTTTCCCTTTCCTAAAGTATCAGCTGGATGTTAGATAACCTGGTGGATCACTACTCTAAGAGGAGCTGGGAATGTAACTAGGGACCTTGTATATTCAAGGCATAACCTCCTCCACTGAGCTTAACTTTTTTGTTGAGTCAGTTAGCTCTTCAGAAAGCTATCCAGTCACTTTTCCTCAGGCAGGTTTGACTCTTTGCACTTGGATAAATTCCTGCTGATTAGGAGTCTGTACCTGTCCCCTTTCTATTCTTATTGCATTCACTCCCGTGAAGCAGGACATAATAGCCTGTGTGAGGGGATTCCCCCTCACCTCTCCAGGTCAGGTTTAGTTCCCTTTTGAAATTCAAATGGGACCCTGGAGACTGAATTCACTGCAGAAAAATGACTCAACCCTCTTCCAGACCACCCTCTCCTCCCAGGGAACCCTAAATAGGCTCCTGGAAGCTTATTAAATACTTCCTATTGCCTGACTCCCTTAGGTGAGTTGAAATCTTGATAGTTTTCAGCATGGGACTAGTCAATTGCCTGACTCTGCTTCTCCCAATCCAAATTTTTCTATCCCAGGGTGGTTGGGTAAATCAGGCTGCTTTAGCAGATTTTTCTCTCCCCTCTTCCTGGTGCCACCTTCAGCCAGCTTGTATGTTCCTCAAAGCTCAAAGGTGGTCCAGACTACCAGTAAGCAATCCCCTCTCTACCCTTTGCCAGAACCCTCCCTCTCTTGGAGAATGCTCCCTCCTGCTCCGTGGCCAGTGGAAGTCCTGGCTCAGGGATCACAGCACCTTTGCCTTGAGAATGGGGCTTAGCTGTCCCACAGTTTCCACCCTCTGGGGCAAGAAACTCAGGGTTTTACCTTGAGCATTTTATCTTTTTGGACAGCTCTCTCCAGATCAATGCCCTGAAGCCTCCTGCTCTGTGGATTCTCAGCACAGCTCACTCAAGCAAGACCTTGCCCCCACTCAGTCATTTTTTTGGGGGAGAGAGATGGTGAGTCCACACTTAAACTGATGCCATCTTGCCTGGATCTCCATCACATTTGATCTTGCAATGACTTATTGGATATGACAGCAAAAGCATGAATATAAAAAAAAATAAACTGGGATTCATCAAAATTAATACCTTTGGGCATCAAAAGACATTAAGAAGAAATCGAAAAAAATAACCTACAGATTGTGAAAAAACCATTGCATATTTTATATCCTATAAATGCTTAATACTCAATATATAAATAACTGATACAACTAAACAAGATAAAGCAGACAACATATTTTAATAATGAGCAGATTACTTGAGTAGATATTTTTGCCAAAGAAGATATATGTATGTGACAATAAGCACATGAAAAGCATTATCATTAGTCATCAGGCAAATGCAAATCAAAACCATAATGAGGTAACACTTCACCCTTATTGGGATGGCTATTATTTAAAAACAGAAACTATGAAGTGTTGATGAGGATGCAGCAAATTTGGAACACTTTTACACTGTTGGTGGGAATATGAAATGGTGCAGCTGTTGTTGAAGAAACATTTGGTGGTTTCTCGAAAATATAAACTTAGACTTACCATATGACCCACCAATTCTGTTCCTATTTATATACCCAAAATAATTGAAAGCAGAAATTAAACATATGTGTTCATAACTTCATATCAGCATTATTCACAATAGCTAAAAGCCAGAAGCAGCCCATTTGTGTTTCAACAGATGAATGGATTAAAAAAAAATGTGTTATATACCTATAATAGAATATTATTCAGCTATAAAATAGAATGAATTTGTGATACATGGGTACATGGTAAAATATGGTAAGCCTTTAAAATATTATTTTGATGAAATAGGCCAGACATAAAAGGAAAAACATTATTTCACCTACATGAAATATCTAAAATATGTAATCCATAGAGACAGGAACTAGATTAATGGTTGTCAGGGCCTATGGCGACAGGGAAATGGAATTATTGCTTTATATGTACAGACTTTCTTTTTGGGGTTATGAAACATCTTGCTAATTGATGGTGGAAATGATGGGACAAATTTGTGACTGTAATATCATTGAAGGATACACTTTAAATTGGTAAAAAATTCTCAAATTTTGTGAAACGAAAAATACTCTTAAATTTCAGGAGTTCTTGTGGACCCTTCACCCAGTTTCCCCAATGACACATCTTTTTATTGCATAGCTATAGTACAATATCAAAATGAGGAATTTGATAGGGACATAATCCTCAGACCTTATTCAAATTTTCATTCTTACATGCTATCATTTGTGTGTGAGTGTATTTGTGCATGTGTAAGTCTATGCAATTTTATCATATGTGTAGATTTTTATAACCATCACTAAAATCAAGATCCTGAACCATTCCATCAGCACAGAGCTCCACGTCCATCCACCATCACCCTACCTAACCCCTGGCTACCAGTAATGAGTTCTCCATCTCTATAATTTAGTTATTTCAGGAATCATATATAAATATACTCATACAGTATGTAACCATTCAAGATTGCTGTTTTTCACTCACCATAATCTGTTTGAGATACATCCATTTTATTTCATTTATCAGTATTCTGTTCCATTTTATTTTGGAAGATCATTCTTTGGTATGGATGTATAGTAGTTTGCTGAACCGTTTATCTGTTGAAGAATATTTGCTTGTTTCCAATGTTTTTCTATTAAAAATAAATCTTGTATGAACAGTTATGCACAGGTTTTCACCTGGACATTAGTTTTAATTTCTTTGGGATAAATACCCAAGGAAGTATATTTTTAATTGTTTAAGAATGTCAAACACTTTTCCTAGAGTAGCTATATCATTTTAAATTCCCACTCATAATGTAGGAGTCTGCCATTTTCTCCACATCCTTGCCAACATTTGCTATTTTAACTTTTTAATTTTTATTTTAACTGTTCTAACCATTGTCTAGTAATATCTAATCATAGTAACAATATACATTCCTTAATTAATAGTGATGTTGACCATCTTTTCATGTGTTTGTCATACAAATATCTTCTTCAGTGAATGTCTTTTCATGTTTTTTGCCTAATTGCTATTTAGATTTGTTTGATTACTGTTCAGTTTAAGTGTACTTTATGTATTCTAGATATAAGTCCTTTGTCAGTTATGTGGTTTATAAATATTTTCACCCAATCTGTAGCTTATCATTTCATAAAATCATTGTTTCCTTTTCATCAAGGTTCATGTTTTAAAGTCTTCTCCTATTTTTTCTTCTAAAAGTTTTATTGTTTTCCATTTTACCTTGTGTATATAATCAATTTTCAGTGAATTATTGTATACATTGTGAGGCTAGATTTAGGTCTCCCACCCTATGGATAGCTCATTATTTCAGCACTACTATCTATTGAAAAGGTCATCCTTCCTTCATTGGATTGGTTCTGCACATTGCAAAATTCATTTGGTCATTTTTTCTGTGAGTCTCTTAGTGTGGTATCTATTCTGTTCCATTTAACTATCTCTCTGTCCCTTCTCCTTGCTTTTCCATACTGTCTTGATTAATACAGGTATGTAGTCATGGAAAAAATATATCATCCCTGGATTTTTGTAATAGACTTAGCATCTTGAGCCATGGAAATATATATACTATAAAATATGTATAGAATGTTACTCTTACCTTTCAGTAAGTTTTGTTTATGCTCTTATCATGTTAAGGAAGTGTCTTCTGTAGTCTTATTTTCCTAACATTTAATTTTTTTCTCATATGTAAGTCTTGGTTATGTCTGATATTTTTGTGCATAAAATGATATGCTTATATGATACTTCTTTATCCTCTTAAAAAATGGATTACATTGATTATTTTTTTTAATATTAACAATTCTTGAAGAAATCCCACTTGTTTGTAGAGTAAAATTATATTTTTCACTGCTGGATTTGATTTACTTATATTTGGTTTTAATTTTTATTTCTAAATTTATGAGAAGTATCAGTGTGCAACTTTCCCTTTTGTAATATGTTTGTCTGTTTTCTGTACCAGTATAATGCTAACATTGTAAGATAAGTTGGGAAGTGTTCCCTGCTCTTTCTGTAGGACATTGTATAGAACTGGACTTAATTCTTCTTTAAATATTTGGTAAATTATTCAGTAAAACAACCTGGGCCTTAAGATTTCTCTTTCTGCAGGGTTTTAATTACTAATTCAGTTTCTATAATAGTTATATAACTATATTGATTATTTACTTAAATTTGGTTGACTTTTGATGTAGTTAGTAATTTCAAAGAATTTTTCTGTTTCTTTTAAGTTGTTGCATTTATGAGTGTAAAGTTGCTCCTATTAACCTTTTATTATCCTTTTAATGCCTGCAGGATCTGTAGTGATAGCTTTGTTTCATCTCTATTATTGGTGTAGTAGTTTGATATTTTTTATGAATTCCAATAATAGATATTGGATTATGTTTGTAAACTGGTCTGTTCCTCTGGGCATATTAGATTATATTGGATTCAGAGGTTTCATTTTTACTTGATTAAATAAAGATGAAGGCTTTTTATTGGGCCATGTTACTAGGATGTTGTGTCCATGCCCCCAGAGAAACTGCACTGCACAAAATTGAGGTTAGAGTTTTGAGCTGGAGCCCCAGGAAGTAAACATGCAAGAGAAGAACACAGAAGAATAGGGACTGCTGCATAGACACAGCAGAGGCCCCGGGAAGTGAGAAAGACTCATAGTCTTCAGCTGACCTTGTGGAGAGAACAGAGCAGCTGAGCCCAGGGAGTAATGAGCCCTGGGAGAGACAAGACTTATCCCAGCCTACAGCTGATATTGGAAGAAGCTTGGACCACAGAGACTGGAAGAGGAAGCCTGAATGCTTGCAGAGTCCAACAGCTGTCTTTTTCCAACATGTGGCAACAGACTTTGGTGAGGGAAGTAACTTATCCTTTATGGCCTGGTAACTTAAGCTTCTACCCCCAAAAAAATACCCTTTTAAAAAGCCAACAGATTTCTGGTATATTGCATCAGCATCCCTTTGGCTGAATAATATAATTGATAATTTGTGTATTCTCTCCTTTGATCTTTATCTTTATCTTGTAATTTATTAATTGTATTTATTTTGAGGGAAATCAGCTTGTTATTTCATTGATATTCACCATTGTTTTCCTGTTTTAAATGTTAATGATTTCTGTTTTAATTTATTTTTCTGTCTTTTGGCTGGCATTTATTTTGCTCTTTTTGTGGTATTTTGCTCTTTTTGAAAATTAGATTATTGACTTGAGATAGTTCTTCTTTAAAAATAAAAGCAATTTGTGCTATAAATTTATCTCCCAATGCTGCTTTTGCTGTATCCTTTAAATGTTGGCAGGTTTTGTTTTAATTTTCAGTCAGTTCTATGAATTTATTTCTTGCCATTTACCCTTTCTCTTTGAACCATAGATTTTGAGAAATAAGTTGTTTACATTCTATAGTCTTGGTAATTTTTCTGTTGTCTTTCTGTTATTTATATCTTATTTTGTTTGATTCCATTATAGTCAGAAAAGACTTCTCTGCATGTTTTCAATTTTTTAAAAATGTGTTGACATTTGCTGTATGGCCCAGGATATTGTCTATCTTTGGGAATAGACACTTCAAAAGAATAGTTATTCTTCCAATTTGGGGAGGAATATATCAAAATTTTCAATCCCACCCTATTAACTGATGATCTTATTGAGTCCTTATATACCCTTGCTAATTTTCTGTTTCATTGTTCTATCAATTATTGTTAATATTACTTTGTAGAATTAACCTTTTATCAGTATGTAATGTCCCTCTTATCACTAGTAATTTTCTTTGCTCTGAAATCTACTTATCTGATATTAATGTAGCCACTCTTGCTTTGTAAAATTGTTTATTTTATGGTATGCCTTTCTTCAATCTCTTTACTTTCAACATACCTATATTATTATCCTTGAAGTGGGTGTCCTGTAGATAGCAACTTGTTATTTTTTGTTTTTGTTTTTGTTTTTTATCCACCTTGCCAATATCTGTCTTTAATTGGTATACGTAGACCATTTACATTTAAGAGCATTATATATATGCTTATAGCTGCCATTTCTTGTTTGTTTTCTGCTATGTTGCCTTCCTGTTTGTTCACAAATGTTTCCACGTATATTCTTTGTATTATGTGGACCTATTTTTTAGAATTTCATTTTTGTTTATTTATAGTGTAATGAATATATTGCTTTGCATAATGTTCTTAGGGCTTGCTTTATGTATTAAAATATACAGATGTAACTTACTAAGCTACTGGTATCAACTTTTCTACTTTGAATGTAGTGTAGTAACTATTTCCATTTAGGTTCCTTTAACTCCATGAATTGCTAATATAATTTTCTTAAGTATACTTTCCATGTACATTGAGCATCAAATTGAGCAACATATTAGGTGTCATAATTTTTGCTTCTATCATCAAAATATGATTAAGATACTCACAAGGAATACACAAAGTAAACAAATAAAACAAAAGTGTTGGTACATAATTTACCCCCATTTTTCCCTTTCTGTTTTTCCCTTTCCTTTCTGAAGTTCTAAGCCCTCTTCTGTTATAATTCATTTTGTTTTTGGAGAACTTCCTTTAGACATTATTTAAGAGTATCTTATTAACACAGATTTTCTAAGTTTTCCTTCATATGAGAATGAAAAACACCTGATAGCACTGTTTTCTCACTGTTCTCTAGTAGTGCCACCAGAGGAAAATTGTTTAGTTGGGCCAGCTTAAGTCACTATCTGGAAGGCTTCTACCACTGATGGTAATAATGGATTTTCCAGTCATTCTGCCTTTCTTTTTCCATCCTTCCGCATTCTCTGTGATTGTTTGCTGTATTACTTCCAGGTGTTTAGTTGTACTTAGGGAGATATGGGCAAAATGAGCCCATGTAATTGTGTCACAAATCACAGTGTCATGTGTTTTAATGGTGAAAATAGTTAACAACTTCTGTAATTGAATCACAAAATCTCAGTGAAGAAAAATAATTGCTTATTTCTTGTTTGTAATACAATACATGAGTCTTGTGCTCCTTAATGTTTTTACTCAAAGAGTTACTAATAAAACCACACTTCTTCCACCTTGTGGTAACAACATCTGATGCATAAAATTCACCACAGAAACTGAAGTGAGGACAAAAGGTTTCCATAGACTTTGGTTGGCTACAAGCCACTCTAGGAAGAGGATTCATCAATTCTATCCACATTCCAACAATCAGAATTCAATCACACTTTTTCTAATGCAACTGCAAGAAAGTTTGGGAAATACCATTTTACTGGGCACTGAGAAATGAGAGGAATCTCAGGTATTGATGAATACTAGAAACTGCTATTACAATATAAGTTCTAATGTACAGAAAGCAACTTGTTCAGATTTTGTAATAGAGAGGAAACTTAATTCAAGAAGGAATATATTGCGAATGATTGTAAAGCTATTGGGATTTGTCTTAGAAATCAAAATACTAGATCTCTCTACAGCAAAATGAGAGCGTAAGACTACAGTATTACATAAAACTAATCATTTCTAAAATTATCTTACTCTATTGCTTTATTTCACTATCATCTTATCATCATTGTCTTCATCAGGGAGTTTTAAAAATCCTTCATGTGCAACAGTCTACTCAATGTACCATGTCATATCTTTATTTATACATCTTCCTCATATAAGTCTCTTCAACAAAGGTACAGTTATCAACATATAAATCCAGAAACAAATATTTAATACTTTAAAGAATTTTCTGAAGTTCATTGTGATGACTAATTTTATGTATCAATGTCAGTTATTTAGCTTATGATATCTCATTGTTGGTCATTTGCTTGCCTAGTTGTTGCTATGGAAATATTTCACAGATGAGAGTGGTCATATCAAAGAATAAACCTAAGTAAAGATGATTAACCTCCATTATGTAAGTGAACCTAATGAACTCAGTTGGAGGTCTTAACATCAAGAACTGAGGGTTCAGCATTTTATCTTAGAGAGATTTCCAGCCAGCAACATTGAACTTGCCAACCCCCACAATCTCATGAGCCAACTCCTTAGAATAAATTTTACACACACACACTTTGGTTCTGCTTCTCCAGAAAACCCTGACTGATACAGATTTTGGTACCAAGTCTCATTCTAGAACAGAATCTAAAGGATAAACTTTCTGAAATGGTTTTGGGAATTTTGGAATTGACATTTTAATTGTATTATATTTAAAAGCACAAATGACTCTTTCCAAAATTAAAAAAGGCACTGATGGTATATGGCATGATGTGGCAATAAAGGTAAGCAAAATAGCACCATTGGATACTCATAAACAAATACTTCTGAGAGCCAACATTCTGGGAGACTGTGTATGTATTTGATCCCTTAGGCCAAAGATAATGGGTATATTGAGATTGGTTAGTTGTTCTTAAATATGTTGCATAAATTGGTGGAAGTAAAGGATAACTTAAAATTCCCAGGTTAAGTGACAAATAAGTGACATGAAAGTTTCTATATGTGCCTTCAAAGAAGCCCTTATCTCCTGTAGTCAAACTATGATGCTGGGGAAATTGAACTTTTAAATTCTGCAGAGTCTTCTTTTACCAGTAGAAACAGCCCTTCATTGTTCATCTTCAGAGCTTATTCCTGCATTAGCAGATGAAATTCTAATGGAGTCCCCTGAGGTAGTTTACTTTGGAAGACATTGCAAATTCTCCTCAGGAATAAACCCTACCACCACTCTTTGCTTATAAAACTTTAACAAAATTAAAGACATGGCAGACCCAAAACATGAGGTCCAAAGTGTGACACAAAGGATGTATACTGCATTACAAAAGGAATACATGATTTTTACACTTTATACTGAGAGAAATAAGGGAAATTTTACATTCTTCACCAGTATGCACACCCTTAATATCAATTCCCACACTTAATTGCCTGATTTTTTTTGCATCAGAATAAATATTAAAGGTATAGTATAATGGTGGAAGGAACATAAAGTTGTGTAAAGCTGATTTGATTGATACAAGCCCACTAAGCAGAGATTCTGGATTCAATGTTATAGCTCAAAGAGGGAGAAGGTGCTTTAGGAGTTTTTTTTGTTTTTTTTTTGGTTGGCTGAAATATGGACCAAAAGTTGGCCTATACTAAATGAAGATGAGATGCCAGAGCTGCTTTGGTATTATTTAGAAGAATATATCCAATCGCAAATGGAGATTAGAATATTCAAGTGAATTTATCATATCAGACCTGCTCAATCATCCCAGGAGTAAACAGAGGACATGCCTTTAACTATGACTTTATACATAAATTTTGAAGAGAATACTAGCATCCCTATAGAGCTCTGTGGTTGTTTTTCTCTGTAGGTCAGATATTGCCATGGGAACTGCTGCCATTGAACTGGGATCCTTAAAAAATGGGAATAATTTGAACCTAGGGTGACAGTGGTTAAGTAGTAGTAGCTAATCTCCAAAATCAAGATGGACATGGTTATTATAATGGAGAGCAGAGTCAAAGCAGTAATCAGAATAGTATGTTTTGCATACACCTATGGCATTGTTAGATGATCATGGGGTACCTAGAAGCAAAATAGTCTACTAAACCACAGAGATGCAGAAAGCTAGAGGGAGCAGCCAGGAGCTGAGAGTCATCAGAATCTGGTAGAATAAGGAGGAACCAGGAGAGGCTGCCACATGGATTGCCATGTGACAGAAAAGCCATGAGCCAAGGATTTCCAGCAGCCAGACCAAGAATGACACAGTATTCTGGGGAAAAACATTGCTTTGATCATGCTTTGATTTTGGACTTCTCCTAACCTCAAAACTGTGAGCCAATAAATTCACATTGATTAAGCCAATCCATTGCATGGTATTGCTTTGGAAGCCAGGAAACTAAAACAATATACCTCATTTAGTTGCAGTATACTGGCCCATTATCTGAGTGACCTGAACAGTGGCTAGCTTTCTGGAGACAAGAAAAAGTTATGTTTCTGCTTTATGTCCAGTCTTCCATGCAAGCTGCTTTGCTCCTTGGGCTATATGATCCAGCATGGCCAGTGGTGTTTGAAGTGGAAATGGAAAATAGAGATGTCATTTGGAGCATTTGGCAGATAGATATAAGTGAATCACAGCATAGAACCTCAGGATTTTGGAGAAAGCCCTGCCAGAACCTTTGGATAACTACTCTCTTATTTTTTTTAAGAAATAGCTTTAGGTTCCTACTGAGCCTTAACAGAGACTAAGCATGTAAACTTGCTATGCAACCAGGACTGTCCACCTTGTACTGGGTATTGCCTGACTGAACAGTCACAGAGTTGGAGTTTCACAGCAGCACTCTACCATCAAATGGAAGTGATAAATATGAGATTAGGTGGAAGAAGCTCCTGAAGGCTCAGGTAAGTTACATGTAGAAGTAGTCACAATGTCCATTGTTCACACTCCTGCCCATATTGTTATCTCTCCTGCCTGAACCTTTGGCCTCTTGGGGAGTATATTAGTTAGCCAAAGTGGTTCTGATGCAAAGTACCACAAATTGGTTGGCTTTTATAAAGGGTATTTATTTGAGGCAAAAGCTTACAATTACAAGGCCCTAAAGTGCCCAACTCATGGTTTGTTTCTCGCCAAAGTCAATTGCCACGTGTTGAAGCAAGATGGTTGCAGATCTCTACGAGGGTTCAGCTTCCCTCTCTCAGCTACAGGCTGGCATAGAGCTTGTATCCCCAGGGCCACAGGATCAAAGTTCTCTCCCCCTGTGTGTCTTCTTTTGTGTATCTCCTTGAGTGAGTGTCCATTTATATCAGCCCACCATGGGGGCAGGGTTTTAACCTGAGTTACACCCTGCTGACATGGTTGAATCAAAGCCCTAATTTAACATAATTTAATCAAAGTCATCTCAGCTGAATCTAATACAATCAAAGGATATAACACCCAGAGGAACAGACAAGTTTACAAACATAATCTTTCTTTTTGGAATTAATAAATAATCTCACACTGCCACAGGGAGTTCCTCATAATCAGTTGAATAAGGAAAATAAACCTTGGCCTTTTTTACAGATATTTCTGCACGGTACACAGGCACTACCCAGAAGTGGACAACTGCAAGATTACATCCTCTTTCTGGGTGTCTCTGAAGGATAATGGTGAAAGAAATCCTCCTAGTGAGCAGAACTTTATTTTCAGCAGTAGACCTGGTTGTTCATTTGCTTGGAAGGAGAAATGGACAGATGTGCGATTCTACACTGATCCATGGGCTCTGGCCAATGGTTTGCTCAGAACATCAGGGATATGGAAGGAATATGACTAGCAAATTTTAACAAGGAGGTCTTTGGGAAAGCATGTGGATATATATGTGTGTGTGGGCAATAATGTGAAGTGATTTTTGTCCCTTTAAATGTACAGCAAATGGTAACATCAGAGAATGGGAACATCATTTAATAATGAAATGTCTAGAGTGATACATAATGTGGATACCTGTTGACCTCTTTCCCCAGTCACTCCTGCCATTGTCCAATAGGCTCATGATCAAAGTAGACATGGTGGGAGGGATGGAGGTTATTCATGGGTTCAGAAACATGGACTTCTACTCATTAGGGCCAACCTTGCTACAGCCATTGCTTAGTGCTCTATCTGCCAGAAAGAGTGAACAAAAATGATTCCCTACTATGGCACCATTCCTTAATGTGATCAGCTAGCTGCCTCATGGACAGTTTATTACATTGGATCTCTTCCATCATGGAAGGTACTGCATTTTGTCCTATTGAATAGACATTTACTCTGGGTATGAATTTGCCTTACCAGCATAGACTTCTTCTGCCATATTCATGAACTTACAGAATGACTTATCTATCATCTTGGTATTTCCCACAGCATTGCTTCTGGTCAAGGAAATCACTTCCAAGCAATAAAGTGCAGTAATGGACCAAAGCTCATGGAATTCCCCAGTACTGTCATGTTCCCCATCATCCAAAAGAACCTTGATCAATAGAACAATGAAACATCCTTTGGAAGATTAAATTATAACATCAGTTATGTGGAAATACCTTGTAGAGCTGGGACAATGTAGTCCAGGAAGCTGTATATGCTCTAAATTGGTGTGCAATTTAAATTGGCTGCTTCTCCCTTAGCCAGGATTCATGGGCCCAGGAATCAAGTGATGAAAATTGAACAGGCACCACCCATTATTAGACCCTGTGTTTCACTAACAAAAGGTTTCCACTGACCCTGTGACCTTATGCTCTGTTGTTATAGAGTTCTTATTTCCAAAGGGTTGGAAAGCTTCCACCAGGATACACAATGGTTACATTGATCTGGAATTCAAGACTACAACACAATCACTTCGGGTTCATCTTGCTGCTGAATGAACAGACAGAGAAGGGAGTTACTGTTCTGGCTGGGGCGATTGATCTTGATTGCCAAAGGGAAATTGGGTGGCTGTTACACAATGGAGTAAAGAAGAGTAAGTCTGGCTTACAGGCCATCCCTTAAAGTGTGGATTAGTACTATTATGCCTTATATTAAAGTAAATGGAAAACAACAACAACTTAATTCAGGCAAAAGTACTAATGACCAAGACTTTTCAGGAAAACAGGTTTGGGTCAACCCACTAGGGAAAGAATCATGACCAGCTGAGCTGCTTTCTGAGGACACAAGAAACATGGAATGGGTTGAGTAAGAAGGTAGTTTTAGTTGCAAATACCAGCTATGACCATGTGACCATTTGCTGAAATGAAGACTATTTTTATGAGTATTGTCTTCTTTACTTTGTCATGAATTTCTTTTCTTTCCTTTATCATATAACATATGTTGTTTTAAATTTACATAATGGTATTTAAGTGGTAGTGTTTCAAGGACAAGAGTGAAAATCTTCCTCCTTTAGTAAAGAATTAGCACATTTTCTCTCAGGACAGTTGTATCACATTAGGCAGAATTACGACCCTGTTATTGGTTTTATTAGGATATTAAATATGATTTAAGGAGATGTATATTTGTGCCATGCTGTAAAGGGGTAGACTATGTTGATTAATTTTATATGTCAACTTTACAAGCTATGATGTCCAGTTGTTTGGTCAAATACTGGCCGTGTTATTACTGTGGAGGTGTTTAGTATATTGAGTTAGCATCTACATTCTGTTGACTTTATGTAAAGTAGATTACAGTCCAAAATGTGATGGGCCACATCCAATCATTTGGGGATTTTAACAGTAAGATCTTAGGGTTTCAGTGGTCAAAAGAATTTCTTACTCAAGTCTTCATAATCAACTAGTACTGAAATTTCAAGCCTGCCCTATTCCCAATTTGGAATTTGCTCTCAAAACTTCAGCATCACATTTATGAATATTTCCAGTCTATGGCCCACTATACCAATTTCAGAATTGCCAACCTCCACAATTTCCTGAGTCATTAACTTATAATAATTGTATTGGTAGATGATAAAAAAGTATTTGAATGGAATATGGAGGAAAAGATCCACTTTTCTAATCCACAGGCTTCTCATACATGTACTTGCTGTTACATGCACACACACACACACACACACACACACACACACTCACTCCAAGACTGTGAGTCCAGAGTTTTAAAAGGGTAAGACAGAAGCACATATTACAGAAAAATGGATGAAATGAAAGTGTCCATAACATTTTGAAACAGCAATTATAATGAGCATTGCTAGGCAGAAATACAACTTTGAATGAGAAGGAGTAATTTGACTCTTAGAAAGAATACAAAGTAGGAAAGATTTTTGAAAAAAAGATAGAGTAGTGGTAATTGAAAGAAAAAAAATCAGAGCTTTTCATTAATATAATAGAAATTCAACTGTGTACTATTTGTATTTTCTAGAATATGTATATCGTTTACTAATTTTTAAAAATAGAAAGGGATCCAACATCATTCTTTCCAATAATCCATGTTGTTCGTCTTATATTGCTGATTTTTCCCATGGAGTATCCTTGGGAAAATCCTACAGGACATCCTTATTGAGTAAAATCACATGATAGTACCAGTTGTACTTTATTTGATGTTCCAATTCAATTCAGAGGGAATGCATTCTTATGTTCTAATTTCTGTGACAAGATGTATTTTTATTTTGAGTACATATGTATGTATTTTAACATTTTTATTAGAGAAGTCATAGGTTTACAGAAAAATCATGCAAAAAACCACAAAGTTCTCATACACCTTCCCCTATTTTTATCACCTGGCATTAGTATGGTAACTTTGTTCAAATTGATGAAAAATTATTATAATTGTACTAACTATAGCCCATAGTTATATTATGGTTCACTGCTAGTGTTGTAGCTCATTTTTAAAAAATTTTTAAATGCCAGTAACATATATACAATCTAATATTTCTCCTTTTATAATATATCATTCAAATATATAATTCAGTGCTGTTAATTATATTCACAATGTTTTGCTACCTACACCACCCCACATTACCAAAATTCCATCTCACCAAGCAGATATTTTGTACCTGTTATGCATTAATTCTCCATTCCCTAACCCCACTTAGGCCCCTGGTAACATATATTCTAGTTTCTGACTCTAAAATTTTGCTTAATCTAATTATTTCATATCAGTAAGAATAGAAAATATTTGTCCTTTATTGCTTGCTTACTTCAATTAACATGTTTTTGCACATATCAGAACTATACTTTGAATACTATTCATATGTATGTATACACCACATTTTGTTTGTACATTCATTTATTGATAGACACTTGTATTACATCATTTGGTAATTGTGAATAATGCCACTATGAATATTGGTATGCAAATATCTGTTTGAGGCCCTTGTTTTTAGTAATTTATGTTAACAAGTGGGATTGCTGCACATTTGGTAATTCTGTAATTTCTGAGGAATACTTACTGTCTTCCACAGTGGGTGAACCAATTTACATTCACAGCAAACATGAAAATGTGTTTCTTTTTCTAAACACCCTCTCCAACATTAGTTATTTGGTATCTCATTGTGAATTTGGCTTGCTAGAAAATATATACCGAATGAAAAGTCTCCACACTAATGTAAGGTTATAACTATTGGGGGAGATATATGAGAACACTGTGTTTTTTGCAAGATTTTTCTGTAAACCTACACCTTCTCTAATAAAAATTAGACTGGAGAAGAATTTGTACTCTGCTGCAGTTTAATGAAGTGTTTTATATATGTATTTTAGGTCTGGTTAGTTTAGATTATTATTCAAGTCTTCTTTTTCTTAATTGATCCTCTGTCTAAATTTTCTATCCATTACTGAATATAGTTCATTGTTGTCTCCTACTGTTAATGTTCCCTTCATATTTGATAATTTTTGTTTCACATATTTGGTGAATTTACCATTAGATGAAGGTACATTTATAATTGTTATGTCTTCTTATTGAATTGACATTTTTATCATTACATAATGACCTTTGTCCCTTATAACAGGTTTTCTTTGTTTTTGTTTTGTTTTTAGTTAGTCTATTTTATCTATTTGTTTAGCTGCTCCAGGTCTCTTTTGGTTTCTGTTTTATTGGTGTATTTTTTCCATCCTTTCACTTTCAATCTACTTGTGTCTTTGAATATAAGTGAGTTTCTTATAAACAGCATGTTGTTGGGTCTAGCCTTTTATCCATTTTGCCAATCTCTGCCTTTTGATTGGAGAGTTTAATCCATTTACATTTAAAATAACTACTGATAATGCAGGACTTCTGCCATTTTGTTATTTTTTATACCCTTTTTGATCCTCAATTCTACATTTAATATTTACTTTCATATTTATTTTATTGTTTGTAGTTTACCATTTAAGTTTCTTCTTATTTCATTCTGAATATATTTTCATATATTTTATTTGTAGTTAGCATTAATGATTAATCATATTTGATACAATACCAACCTAACTTCAGTAGATTTCCAATACACTGTTCCTTCAACTGTACATCCCCTATCCATTTATTTTATACTAGTTATTAATTATATCTTTGCACATTGTATCTCCAAAATCATAAATTTATCATTAATTTTTATTCTTTTGTATTTTAGCACTTGTTAGAAATAAAAATGAAGTCATATTAAAAATCTCTATGGTAGCACTGGCATTTATAATTACCCATATAATTTCTTTACTGGAGGACATTTCTACTTTATTCTACTTTGATCTGGCATCCTTTCCATTCAGTCTGGAAACTCTCTTTGGAATTGTTTTTAGGGCATGGCTAGTGGTGTTGAACTACTTCAGCATCTGATTATCTGGAAATGTCTTAATATCTTCCTTGCTTTTGAAATAAAGTCTTGATGGATATGAAATTATTGATTAGCAATTGTTTTCTTTCAGGACCTTAAGTAATTTTTACCCCTATTATTTTCCCTCTGTGCTTTCTTTTGTGAGCATTTCTTTTCTTTATTTTTAAAGGAGTTATAGAATAAATGACTATTATATAAAAAATATAGGGGATTCCCATATACCCCACTCCTTCACCCTCCCACATTCCCCCATTAACATCTTTCATTAGTATGGTACTTTTGTTACAATTGATGAACACATATTGAAGCATTACTACTAATTGTGATCTGTATTTATATTATGGTTTACACTTTGCACCACACAATTTTATAGGTTTTGATAAAATGTATAGTGACTTGTGTCCATCATTGCAGTATCCTGCAGAACAATTCCAATGAATCACCTCAGAACCTGTATTGACCACTATATTTATATCAGTGTTACAAGGTCTTCCATTATTAGAATAAGAATAAGCCTACTTTAGTCCATAGTTGCATTCCTCCTTATGTTTGTTCATTCTTCAATCTTGAGGATTTGGGGATGGTGATGCACACTCTGCTTCCACTTGAGAGGGAGCTTAGAGCCCATGGGGCAGATGGATAGAACTGTATTGCTTGCAGTTGGAGGTACTCTCTTTTTTTTTGTATAATCATTGTCCATCATCATCCTTTTGTTATTTGTCCTAGATCAATTCAATTAACTGGGGAGTATGTGTTGGCTACAGGTATGTGTTGGATACACCTCTTCTGAGATTCCAGGCTCAAACAGCAAAGGAATGGCTCGAAGGTTTAAGTCTCTGGGACATATATTTAGTGGGTATAATGCTAATTATGTTAAAATAAATCAGGCAGAAGAACCATGGGTAGGAAAATTATAAATGAGTATAAATCTGACTCATTTATGTTGGGGTGATGGGTTATCATATATTCCAAGGTAAGGCCTGCAGATAAGGACTCAATTTCCTGGGGTTATCTGCCCTGCCTATAGGATCTAGATGTCTCTAGACCCCTCAGAAGCACCTCTTATTGAGGTACTATTTATTGTGACAGTCATTGAGGTCCTTCTGAGATGTGCATAAGTGTAACCTCTGGAGTGAACTCCTGAATCACTTTTAAGTCTCTCAGCCATAAAATTTCATTTGAATTTAATATTTCCACCTTTTGGTCTAGGACTTTTTCCAAATGAATCACTTGTTGGTCCTTGGTAATAATATCTCAGGGCCAGGGAGGTTCATCTCTGGGAGTCATGATCCACATTGGGGGCAAGGTAGTGAAATAAATTCTGAGTTTGGCTTACAGAGATGCCACATTTGAGCAACAGGGAGGTTTACAGGAGGTAATTCTTAGACAAAATATATTGCTAGGCTAAATTTCAATTTCAGAAGAACAAGGTTCTTAAGTAAAAGCATCAATATGATAGGCCTGGCATATTGGTCTGTTCTTCGGTAGGCACTGCCCATGTACTCTAACTGTCTTTCCCACTTTATTAGGGAATGTAGCTGAACCCCCCAGGATGGGAATTCAATATTCATTGTTTACCACCCAGTGAGAAAACACTCCATTACTGTAGGAACACATTCATATTCTATAGAGTTATGCCTCAGGTACTCCTTTCGCAAACATTCACCCACCACCAGTATCCCACACCAGTGATCTTCCCCTGAGACAGTTGCAAACCTTCGGCAATCCAAAACCTCCACACAAAGCCAACAAAAAATAATAAAATTAAAGATTAAAAAATAAAAAATATATATTTGCATTGTGACTTTCATCACTGTGAGATCTGTTATTTTTTATGTATATTGACAATTTCTTCTGTATGTTCCCCCAATATATATTTTTTTCACTTTATTTTCCAAAATGCTTTAGATTACAAAAAAGTCACATAGAAAATATAAATGATTCCTATATACCTCACTCGCTCCCTCCCACATCCTCCCCTACCAAAAACATCCTACATGAGTATGGTACATTATGATAAGAATAGTGATGTAAAGAAAAATACAAATTAGTGAAGAAATTCTAAATAAATATTTGAGTTTCAGGTATCTGAATTAAACAAGTGGTTGAGTTTTAAGGTTTTACTTAATTTTATGTATCACATTTAACAAATTCCACAGTATTTTTATAAAATAGAAATTTTACTTGATTCTTTCATATCATATATAAACTGTGCTACACAGAATAAAATAAAGGAATAAAACAAACAAAATATCAAATATTTACAATTATTACTTCATTATCTTTTTCAAATGTGTATGGAATTTACCATTCTGTCCAAATCTAAGTAACATATATTTGAGCAACAAATTCTTTGGATAACTCTGGAAAGATTTAGAAGATACATATTGGAACATTGCTGATTTTGGAAAATATATACTTGATGCCAAATTTTGACATCTGCTTACAGCTTCTTGATTTTGAGGCAGATCTACATATGAAAATAATATGATTTAATAAAGCATGGAAGATGACTAAAAGATCAATGATAGTCCAGATGAAGAAAGAACAGTAGGCCCTTGAATGCTATTAGAACACTTCATTAGTGATGGGATCACAGCATTTGTTCATAAAGAAAGGACAGAATAGGTTAATAGGAAGAGAGAAGATATTAAATGCTAGATTGTGAATAGTGAGGAAATGCAGAGTAGGTGCAGATTGCATTTTATAATAGAATAAAAATAAATGTGACCACCAGCCTGGGGACAATTTTTTAGGAAAGAAGAATGTGCAGATTTGAGGTGTTTTGGAGAATCTTACACATTATTATTGACTTAAAATTATGTATAACATAAGCAGTGGTCCAGAGGAAGCCTTGTGATTGCTAGAGGTGACAGAATGAAAATGTTGAGTAACACACAGTCAGAAGTGAGGACATTCTTTTCACACTGAATGCAAGTTCTGAGCATCAAGAAAAAGAAGAGCCTAATTTTGGCAACTTTAAGTAGCTAGGATAAATTGATAGAAATAATAAAAATATACAGTAATGTGTAAAAGGAATAGTGCATATTTGTAAGTGGTAAAATATATTTCTCTCAATTGTGAACATGATGAGGTCAAAATAATAGTAATATACTCAAATGAATTAGATATCTAAAATTAGAGATGTGGAGGGATAGGTGGAAATGAGAATGGATGTGGTCACAGGAAAAACAACAAAAAGGGGAAATGTAGAGTAAGTGGAAACCAAAGTTGAAGAATAGGAAAAGTGAAATGATAACTTTAAGGAGGCATATGAGAATAGAAAGGTAGGCAATTAAGATAAAGAAAGTAAGCGGAATATCATCAAATAGATTTATATAAATATAGAAATATAAATAAAAGCAGATATAGATACAAATTATATGAAAATATAAATAATATAGATGATATTGATATAGGGATAGCTACAGGTATGGCTAGGGCTATGGATGTAGATGGAGGTAATGTGACCATAGATCCAATATTACTTAAAGCAGTCTCATTTATACCACTTATACTATTGTTAATAACAGTTCTCCATATGTACATCACAATTGCAAGGTGGTAAGAATGTGGAGAAGCATGGGAATGTAACCTGTGGACTATAGTTAACAACAATACTGTAATATTCTTGCCAAAGATGTACTCTGATAATAATAGGGGTATATGAAAAAATACAACAAATGCATGCTATCCACCATAGTTAATGGTAACAGTCTGATGATATTATCTCATAAACCATAAGAAATATTCTGCAACAATATAAATTGGTGAAGCGGTGTTGAATGAAAATTCCTTACATGTCCATAATTGTTTTGTAAGTTCACAACTTCTTTAATAAAAAAAATTTTTCCAAAACAAAATAAAAAAAAAAAGATAAAAACCAAACAAACAAAAATAATAGTTCTCTGTGTTGCTTTCAGAAATGCTATTTTTGGATGATTATTTTTTATTTTCCAAGTGGACAGAGAGATTGATGTAGTTATATGAATAGATATAACACAAAGGATATGTATGTGGGTGTGCGTAAGTGTAAATTTCTATATATACATAGGTAGGCATACTATCTAGCTATAGATATTCTTTCTGTGCATTGAAACTACATGGAGTGCTAAATAAGTACCTTGTCAATTTTATGCTTGCTGTAATCATGTTTTATGACATAAAACCTTTTGAGTGCTTCTTTAACCTCTGTGCTTCTCAAGCTGTGGATAATGTGGTTTAATATTGGGACGAAAATTGCATACAGCATAGAGATGAACCTGTCTCTGCCTGGGAGTGTTGACTGGAGGAAGGACTAGTATAGGTGAATATTATGGTGATATAAAACAGACCTACGACAAGGAGATGGGAAGGCACATGTGGAGAAGGCTTTGCGCTTCCCTTCGGTTGATGGGATCTTAAGGATGGTGGATATAATGTAGATATAAGAAATGAAAGTTATCAGAAAGGCACTGATCGCTAAGATCCCTCCTACCACTAAAACAAGCATCTCTACCACATATGTGGAAGAACAGGAGAGCGCCACCACTGGTGGGATGTCACAGTAATACTGGTTAACCTGATGGGACTTACAGAAAGACAGGCAGAAGGTGAACACTGTATGCAGAAGGGACTTTATTTTATTTTTTAAATTTTTTTTATTTTTTTATTTTTTATTTGTAAAATGATATATAATACATATGCATATATGTGCATTTGTTTACATAAATATTATTTGTTATATATATATGTATACATTTTATAAAGGTGCCTAGATTACCCAAATATTACTAAGAAACTACAGGGATTCCCATGCTCCCCGCCGCCCACACCCCCAACAACACCCCACACAACCATTCCCCATCCACGTGGTACTACACCCGCGATGGATATACACATCCTGGGGCCTTGCCACCGAGCATAGACCACAGTTCACATCACAGGCCACACTCTCTCCCACCCAGTTCTGCATGGTATATTCTAATGGAAAATGGCCTACATTCGTCGCTGCTTCACCACTCAGGACACCCCCCAAAGTCCGAAAAAAGCCTGAGCATTTCAACTGCCCCTCCTCACCCTGCCCCAAAAATGTCCAGTGGCCACCGGCTCCACCTCACTGTTACAATTTCTTCCATTGCCTGAATCACAATATGTCTACAACAGAACACCACCAAGTCCACTCTAGTCCACAGCTCCTCCCCCCATCCTGAGGGGACTTGGAAGGTGA
>JAQZBX010032214.1:0-25972 GCA_029593785.1 Cabassous unicinctus | reverse complement strand
AAGATCAGAGAATTGTGTAGCAGTGGAAACAACAAGATGCCAGACTTATTTGTGATATTTTAAAGATGCAATAAAATTCATCTGTTGTGTGTTTGTTGTTTTTTTTTTTTTAAGATACCAGTTTCTTGGAGGACACTACTCTCCAAGTCCATTCATTTCATATTTAGCCAGGCTGTCAGAGAAATGAAATCCCATACTTAGGTGTTCACTTGCTCACATTCCTCTGTCTCAGACCTTTTATTGATTCATCTTTACTGTTTTGTGGTTTTAGGTCCAGGTGGCAACTGCCTGAAATAATTCAATGTGTGGCAAATGTTACAAGCAACAGACCCAAAAGTGTATTTATTGGAAGAATTGGCTCACCAAAATTCAGAAGGGACAGGAACCAGGATAGTCTCAGAATCTTGGTAGAAATTTCATCAGGGTGCTCTTGAAACATTTTATTTCATATATTTGAGAGATGAACAAATTTATGTGTTGAGACCATCTTAACATTTTAAATATAATTTAAAAGACCAAAAACCAAAAATCTGAAACAAAATGAATCCTGTACACAGAAACAAACTAATTTCTTCTGTTTTTGGAAGACATCCTGGCAACATATAAAAAAAGCTATGAAAATAATCATGCCAAATGAAAATAAAAATAAAACTTATCAAATTTGTGGGATGCAGTGAAAGCAGTGCCTAGAGGGAAATTTATAGCATTGAATGTATATATTAGAAAAGAAAAATCTAAAATCAGTAATCTAATTTTCACTCCCCTCATGGGGTAAAAGTGTGGTTGAATTCAGCTCTGCCACTTACTACCTGTGTATTTTCAGACAGTCTGACAGTTTCTTACAAAGTTATACGTAGCCTTACCAATCTTTGGGGATTGTCTCATGTACCCCACAAAAGGCACAATCCAGTGGTATGAACCCATTTGTAAATAGAATCTTTGAAGATGTTATGAGTTAAGGTGTGCTCAAACTGAAGGATGGTGGGCCTTAATCCAATATGACTTAAATCCTTATAAGCACTGGAAATTGGACACAGATGGAGAAGCCATGGGGAGAAACTAGAAGCTGGAAATCAACGGAACCCAGGAAGAGAAATGAGAAGATACTGCCATGTGCATTGTTGTGTTATGGAAAAACCAAGGACCCTATGATCACCGGTGGACAAACCATAATGGCAAAGTCTTTGGGGAAAACGCATTGCATTGCTGATGCCTCAATTTTAGATTTCTTCTAGCCTCAAACCACTAGCCAATAAATTCCTGTTGTTAAGGCAATCCACTGTATGATATTCATTTTAGCAGCCAAGAAACTAAGACACAGCTATCCAGCAATCATGCTTCTAAGTATTTACCCAAATAAGTTGAAAACTTATGTTTACACAAAAATCTGCACATGAATGTCTGTAGCAGCTTTATTCATAATTGCCAAAAATTGGAAGCAACCAAGATGTCCTTCAATATGTGAATGGATAAACAAACTGTGATATATCTATACAATGGAATATTATTCAGTGACAAAGAAATGAGCTATCAATCCATGAAAAGACATGGAAGAACCTTAATGCACATTGCTAAGTGCAAGAAGCCAGTCTGAAAAGACTATTTATTGTATGATTCCAACTATCGAAATTCTGGAAAAGACAAAGCTACAGAGAAAACTAAAAGATTAGTGATTGCCTGGGGTACAAGGGGAGGGTGGGAAGGATGAATAGATGAAGCACAGGGGATATTCATTTCAGTGAAATAGTCTGTATGATACTGTAATAGTGGATACATGACATTATGTATTTGTCAAAACCTATAGAACTGGACAACACAAAGAGTGAACCCTAATGTAAGCTATAGACTTTAATGGTAATGTACCAATTGTAACATATCTATTACACTAATGCAAAATGCTCATAATGGGGGAAAGAGTGCAGTGGGAGAAAAGGGGATATTTGGAAACTCACTGTACTTTCTGCTCAATTTTTCTGTAAACCTAAAACTATTCTAAAATATCTGATTTTAAAAAGGATCATACCCTTTGATTTAGCAGTCTCAACCTTACAGCAATAAGATAGCTAATATATGTTATTTATTAAATTTACATTTTTGGTAAATTTTCCAAATGCTTTTATCCTCATCTTGCACTTTGAGAGCACCTTTATAATTTATGATTCTGTAGAAGTAAAAATATAATCATTAAACATATTTCTTTGATGGCTTTATGACCATAGGATTTTACACACACTTATCAAATTTGTCGCTTAGAGTTTTAGCAATCCCTCCCAAGGGGCACTGTTCCTCAAGATGAGCAGAGTCTGAGTCACTAACTTAGGCTGAGATCCTTAATCCAGAAAGCTGGTTCATATCCCGCTCCCGGGATCAGAGGTGCTTCAACTGAAAGTGCTTTTATTTTTATTTTTTATTTTTTTATAGGATGTACCTGGGATTGAACATGGGACCTTGTACATGGGAAGCAGGTGCTCAACCTCTGATTTACACCTGCTCCCCATGAGAATACTTTTAACCTAGAATTTGAATCAAACTTAGTACCAAAGTTCACCAAAGTGAAAGGTCAGATATATAATGGAATACTTGTAATTAAATGATAATGGCTTTGTGTTATATAAAAAGGAAGTAAGCAAGTTACAAATTGGAAGACTGACCAGTTAATGCTAAAGATGAAATCAGACTTATGAACACAGCAAAGTTGTTATTAATTACTTTCTTTAATGAAAATTTATGTCTTACCGTTTGCCTCTGCATTAACTTTTATAGTGAAGTATATATCCTCTATTTATATTAAGTTTTTAATTATAATACGTGTTGCTCAGTCGTCTTACCTAGAGTGTACAAAACAGAATAGGAATATTGAAGATACTTTGCCATTAGAGCTTGAGATGAACTGTCTGTGCATTGATAATTAAAGCTCCCTTTTCAGTATTCATAATTTTAAAACAAGTTTTAAGCCAGATATAATATTAACTCAAAGTCAAAACTGTTTTTCCTCCAAATTGCTGGTTTATATTACAAAGCCAATTCTTATTTCAGTATATAGAGTTATGGATGCTCATTATTGAGTTTATGGTTTACTCTGGTTACTTTAAACAATAGGAACCGGAGAAACTTTGTGAAGATTTGCACTAAAGCTAAATTAAAGACTGGGTAATCAGCAAATTAAATGTGAACATAAACAAATATGCTTATTATAGGTTATATTTGAGTGAAGCTGTTATTGGTTGGTCCAATATTTTCAACATTTACATACCAACTGCCTCCTTAACTCTCTTACTTCCATCTGATATAAAACTTTAAATCTGCCTTTTAGCCAAATTACTCTATTGAAAATGTTTTGAGAACTCCAATGATTATCTAAATTGTCCGTGCCAGTAAGTTTTTAAAAATGTATTTTAAATTGAAGTTTAACATGCAGTTCCTAAGAGCACAAATCCTAAGAGCACAGTTCAGTCAATTGTCTCTTCTAAAGATAACCATTATCCTTACCTTTATGATTTGGTTTTACCTGATTTTTTGAGTTTTATATAAATGGACTCATATGGCACTCTGTGTGTATGTGTGCATGATTTTGGTTCCACACTACCTCTGTGAAATTCTTCCATGTTGTTAGACATAGCTGTAGTTTATTTCTGTTTCCTTATAGTATTCCATTATAGAAGATATCATAATTTATCCTTTTACTGCTAATGGATATTTGGGTTATAGCCAGGTTTTAACTATTATGAATAATGCTTCTATGAGCACCTATGTGCACATATTTCTATTGGGTTATATATTTAGAAGCACCTGAGTGGTGCTAAAGCCTAAGTTGCTTTGAATGTGAGGGATGTGTTAAGCTCAGCTTCTCTGAAGACCATTGCTGGGGAGCAGCACATGTCATACAGAGGAAGGGCTTTCCACTCCTTGCAGGAAAGGCAGTTTATCTCAACAAGGAACATACATTTGGAGAAAATCATAGTCCTTATTTTTCCCCATCCCTTTGGTTTTTTATCTGAATTATGGTGTGTTTGTCATTGAACATAAAATAAAACATGAGTCATTTAACTAAAAGACAAAAGTATCAAAGGAAATAAGCTTTGCAATTACTTAAAATGGAATCTGTTCTACAATTTGGTTTTTTTTAAAACAACTTCTATTTCACTCTTCCCAATTAGCAATACTTTCATGATATAACATTAAGATAAATATTCTGAATTCTCTTCTCTTGTTAAATTAGTTTCCAGACTAAATGGTTCCAGTACTCTGAAGTTAAAGAAATGAATAATCATTTGACAGGATTTCCTGAAAGGGATGACACTTGAGCTGAATATTAATTGATTGGATTCCATTTTATGCCTTTGAAAAGACAGGCGTGTGATGGGTTGATCTGGGTTCTTTTGATCTGTGTGTGTATAGAAATATATATAGTGCTAAAATTCTGTTAGAGAAGAAAAAACAGCTGATTACCCCCATTTTTGAGTGTGTCTATGGAACATATATTTCATTTACTCGTGTAGCAGTTACATATTGACTTTATTATCAATGCATCAGTTACCTGTGGATTTCGAGTCTTTTAAATTAGCTAATTGTATTGATCAAATGAATTAATAATCACTATCCCCCTCCTATTAATTAATAGCAGGAGAAGCAGGAGCAGTAACAGTTTTTACCTCTGTAGCATTTTGCATTTGACAAAGCGCTCTCACAGATTTATCTCATTTCATAAATGAGCATGCAAATAAGTGTAGCATGCATTCAACTCTCCTTTGGAAAACAAAATGCCATATTTAAATGAGTAGGTATCTTTTCTCAAAACCATAGAGATTGATTTCTATTCCAAGGCCTGTTTCAATAATTTTTTTAAGTAGACAATTACCAGTTGCAACATGAATGACAGATTTAATTAATATGAAAAACACAAAGAGAGCACTGCCTAACGTCCAAAATTACCGTACTCTACCTTCTGAGCATCAGGCTGTAATACAGAACAGCAAAAACAAGCTCTGCTGCTGATTAAGATTAATCAGAAGGATGCCCATAAAATAGGAAATTGCAGGACAGTTTTGCTTTGAAAACCTTAAATATATTTAGCATCTTTATTTTTGTGATCAATTTATGGCTGATAATAATTTAAAAATCAGAGAGTTTGGGGTCTAATTGTTTTTACAGCTTTATTGAGGGTTAATTGGTTTGCAATAAGTGGTACATCTTTATAATGTACAATTTGATGAGTTTTGACATACACTTGTGAAACCATTGCCACAATCAAGGTAATAAACATTTCCATCACCCCAAGAGTTTTCCTAATACCCTTTGTAATTCACTCCTCACTTCCTGACTTCCTAAGTAATCACTAATCTGCCTTCTTTTGCTATAAATTTGTTTGCATTTTCTAGAGTTTTTAATATAAAAATATTCTATTTATATATAGAATAATGCAGTGTTTTTAGTCTGTTTTCTTTCACTCAATGTAATGAACTTGGGATTTATCCATGTTCTATGTATCAATAGTTCTTCCTTTCTAATTGCTGAGTAGTATTCCACTATATAGCTAGTTCACAATTGTTCACAATTTGTTTACCCATTCACCCATTCACCTGTTGATGGACATTTAGATTTATCCTAATTTGGGGCTCTTATAAATAAAGCTGCTATGAACATTTATGTGCAAGTCCTCATATGGATATATTCTTAGGAGTAGGATGGCTGGATCATATGGTAAATTTACATTTAACTTTTTAAGAAACTGTCAAACTCTTTTCCAAAGTGGAAATCAATAGATTGCTTACAAAATAAATACTTCTTAAGCATAAAAATTGAATGTGCACTGTATGAAACAGTCATTTCCTTGAAGGAGGTGGTGGTGGTGGTGACTATTGTTCACACTAATTAATCAAAATTAGCCTTGGATGAGTTAATACATGCCTTGGACTTTCTGATTGAGATGTTAAAGTTTGCCCCAATAGATTTTTTTCCCAAATCTTATCTGTCTGAGGCATCCATTTAATTGTATGGGCTGGAGTGCAAATATATCAAGTCACTTGTCTTGCTTCTTCCCTTGCTTATATTGAAGTTAATGAAAAGATCATTACTAATACATCCATGTTAGGATTTTCATTATATGAAGACTTTAGATTTAAACACAGATTAATTGAAACCAGGGAACTAGGAAAAAGATTTCTTTCTGGAAATACATCCACATTTCCTAGAAATAGTAAGTAATCTGTAGAACAGATAGAGAGTTGAATGTGAATTTTCAGCTCCCCAGCTCTGCTCTGGGGAGAAGAGGGTCCTTCTTCTTTTAACATGAAAATAGCCATAGCCCCATTCTACATACGGCACCAGGATCTCTCCTTCGCCAGTCTTCTCCACCTCCCATATTACCAAAGATTTTGGAGCCCGTGTTTCTTAGTCATCTCTTGCTTTAATTTCCTGCTTCTACTGAACTCTTGATCTCCTTTGCATCTTGCCTCCTGCAGCTGGAACAGCCAACTTTTCTTTAACCCCACAAAGAAATACAAACACAAGGCTGTTGTATACAGCAGAGTAGTGCTGCCGTTTGGGGGCTCTGAGAGACATAGGAGGTGAGGGGCAAGATATTGTATCACAGCACAGCAAACTAATTGAATATTAAACATTATTTTTTGGAGGTCTTCAAGCCACCTTGCCTTAGAAATTTTCTGTCCAACAACATATTGTTCATCCCCTCACTCTTTTTTGTCAGTCTCCCCTTCTCTCAGCTTTCTGGAATCCCTCCAACTCTTAAACTCAGGGTCTCAGAATTGTCTTCATTTTAATCCATAGGCTAGAGCAGTGCTTCTCAAACTTAATGTGCATATGGATCACCTACAAAACTCCCAGGTGATGTCACTGCTGCTAGTCTGGGAACTGCTCTGCACTGGAGCAATCTCACTCCAACCCCTACCCATTTCTGAGCCTAAATTTGTCTATCCCAGTGGATATCAAGAGGTTGTAGGGATTTCCATGAAATACAGGAATTCTTATGGTTTTGAGAAGGGCTATGAAGTAGAGGAAGTAAAGGGGACTAGGAAGAAAAGAATATTTGATCTATACTCTTATGTTAATACAACTCTACTCACAATTAATAGGACAGGATCCTAGATAATAAACAATTATGACTCCAAATACCCAGCCTTAAGTCAGGGTGAGAGCCAGTCCCTTTGCCTAGGAAGAAATTGGGTCAAAATAAAAAACAGTAGACATAGCTGAAGAATAGAAAGGTGGGAATTATACAACAAATATTAACTGAACACAATGATACGTACTAGATGCGATGATGCATGAACTCACCTGAGATTTATCATTCAGTGGGAGGGACAGACAAGAAAACAAGAAATTACAGTGTGATAAATGCTATACCAGCAAGGGAAGGGTGATTTAAATGTTATACCAGGAAGGGTAGGGTGATTTTAGGGGTACGTTTTGTGTTTGCACCTAGAATTTACTATGTTTTCCTGGAAGTTTGGAAGGGAAATGTTAAAAAAGTAACTAATGGTAACAACTGAAGGAGGCAAGCTGTGATGGTTGCACCCTCATCCTAAGCTTTAGCATGGGTGATGTCCTTTCCTGCCATCTCCATGTGAAGCCTGTGACTGTCCAAGGACTCACCGCCATGCTCATGTCCTCAGTATACCTTCACCTCCAACAACATGCCAAGGGGCATTCTGGGGAGGAGTATGTGTGATAATTTTCTGTTGCAATGAAAGATGGTTTTGGTTCCATTTGTGAGCATGTGAAAGTAAAGAACTATTTGTTCTAAATTAATGGGATCCCAGAGAAAGAGTAAGGACCAGAGTTTCCCACAGAATCATGGCTAACTAACTTCACTCCTGGGCCTTGTCCCTGGCAGAACTAGACACCATCTGAGTTCTGGAGCAATAAGAGGAAAGCTATGGACTTGAACTTGCACTTCCACCTTAGCGCAGCCCCATCCTCTACTCCTAAATAAGCTCAGTTCTTACCCTACTTGGCCTATATTAGCCGAATTTCCTTCAGAAAAGGCCTCACAGAATTCTGATTTAACACTTTACTCTCAGCTTTTCTCAAGTGTTGATCAGTGGATGGCCCATATGAAGAGCATTTTCTGCATCTTTTAAGGACCACAACTGAGATGATGTCTATTATGTTACCAAGTGTAATAAAGATCCGTGTGATTTGTTCCAGAATTTACTGCCAAGCAAGTGGTGTTCTCTCTTGAGAAAATGGTGCAGATAGTTACAGCTGTGAAGCCACCTGCCTCAGCTGCAGGGAAATTCAGAGCTAAATTTACTACTCAGGCAGAAAATTACATCACCCTCAGTTTCCTCTTTCTCCATTAATTTATTGTATTTCCCTGTGTATATGTGTATGTGCCTTTTCTATAAGAATATCTCTAATTCTTTTCTGAAAATAGGAATGGTAAAAACTACACACTTATTTTTAAAATGTTAACATGTTTGATAATGTCTCCACCATTTTTCAGGTCATCCAGGCCCCAAATCATCTAAATATTCTCTGATTTTTCCTTCCCTTCATTCTCAAAAGCTATGTCACAACAATTTTTCTTCTAGAAAATCTTTATAGCCATTTCCCCCTCCATCTCCACTGCTCCCACTGTAGCTCAGTGTATTAGTCAGTCAAAGGGGTGCTGATGCAAAGTACCAGAAATCTGTTGGTTTTTATAAAGGGTATTTATTTAGGGTAAAAGCTTACAGTTGCAAGGCCCTAAAGAGTCCAATTCAAGGTACCATAAGAGGTATTTTCTGTTGCCATGTGTTGAAGCAAGATGGCGGCCGATCTCTGTCTGGTTTCTCCTTCCTTCTTTTTCTCAAGGCTCCATGGACCCAGTGTCTTCTGATCTCAGCTGTAGGTGGGAGGCTCGTTTCTTTTTGGGTCTTCTCAGCTGCTCAGGGCTCTGGTCTCTTCAGCTGCAAACTATCAGATAAATAGCTCATCACTTCTCCTGGGGCCACAAGATCAAAGCTGACAAAGTTCTCTCCTCTGGTATCTATGGAGCTTCTCTTTTCCCATGTGTATCCTCTATGTGTCTTCTTGATTGAGTGTCCGTTTATTTAGCCCAAAAAGGGGGTGGGGTTTCAACCCAGAGTCACACCCTACTGACTTGGTCAAATCAAAGGCTATAAATTGATTTAATCAAGTAAATGTAAACCTTTGAATTAAATACAATCAAAGGGTATCATGCCCAGAGGAACAGACCAGTTTATAAACAATCTCTTTTTCTGGAATTCATAAATAATCTCAAACTGCCACACTCCACCCTCTGAATTCCAAAAGGACATTACAATATTCAAAGCACCTTATATCCTTTCAGTTAGCAATGCTAAGTACAAAATCACATCACAGTTATTTATAGAAAGACAGTTTGTCTTAGGGCAAAGTCCTCTCTGGCTGTAGACCTGTGAAACTTACAGAACAATTTATCTGCTTCCAATATACAAAGGGACAGACAAAGGATAAACATTTTCAATACAATAAGGAGAAATTGGGAGGGACACATGAGTCATGGGTCTCCTACAGTTCCGCAAACCTGCAGGGCGTACTTCATTAGATTACAAAGTTTGAGAGTCATTCTTAAGATCATGGTTTCTACTCCCTGGGGCCTCATGGGGGCCTACCCTTTCCACAGGTCTGCCCAATGGCCATTTTCTTGGTTCCACTCTCATCAAGCATCTGGGCGGTTACTGAGCTCCAGACCTTACCCCACAAGAACATTGGAGTGATGGCCACACCTTCCCAGATCTCTGGGGTAGAGTCTTAAACCCCCTAGTACAGTGAGGTGAAGGCAACATTCTCCCTAATCTCTGGCCCAATCTCCTCAGAAAAGTGAGGTGGTAACCTGGCCTTCCCTAATCTATGGAGTACAGACCTACCCCTCTCAGAGCTATGGGGTATTGACCTTACTCTTCCTGACCTATGGGGAACAGGTCCACCACTCTCAGAGCACTGGAGTGTTGACCTCACTCTCCCCAACCCTTGGGGAATGTGCTCCACCCTCTCTGTAGCCTGGGGTGGCAAAACTCTCCCTAAAAATCTGGCTGGAACATCTACCCTCTTCAAATGCTGGGGCAAACTCAACTTCTCTGTACATATGGGTGGGGTTCCTTTCTTGGCCCAAGGAGATGTCTTAATTCCGGACCTTAGCTTCCATGGTTTTCCTCCTAAAGCTGTTTTCCCTTCCATCTCTCCCTTTCATGTCCCTTTCAGTCCAGGCTGACAGTGGTTTTGTTTATACAGCTCTCGCAAAAAGCTAGTTGGTTTAGCATGCAAGAAGCAGGGGTCCAAGCTATCACACAGTAAGACTTTCTACAAGTCTTTCATAGATAACTGCATTTTCAATCCTGGTTTAAAAGTTACAAGTTTAGTTAATTCCTCAAATGGGGCACTATCATCTGGGGGCTTAATTTCCAGAGGTGTGGAATTTCTGGAATCAATTTCTAGTTTCTTTGTGCCCAACAATTCAGTTCTGAGCTTATCTCTTTCATCTAGCATTTTGCTATAAGCTGCAAGGAGAAGCCAGACTGCATGTTCCACATTTAGTTTGGAAATCTTGTCTAAATGTCCAAGTTCATAATTTTGAAATTCTGCCTTCCATATCACATCAGGAGTCAATCTTGCTAAGTACTCTGCAACTTAAAACATGGATTGCCTTTTCTCCAGTATAATAGTTTCATCATTTCCTTCAAGGCCTCAGCAAAAACCTTTTTAGTGTCCATATTCCTAACAACAATCTCTTCAAAGCAATCTAGGCCTTTTCTATCAAGCATCTTACAATTCCTCCAAAAAATACCCCTTACCCATTTATTAAACCATTCCAGCTTTTTTGGTAATTGCAAAAGCACAACCCCACTTTCCTGGTACACCAAATTGTGTTAGCCAGGGTTCTCTAGGGAAAGAGAATCAACAGGAAATATCTGTAAATAGTGTCAGGTTTTATAAAATTCTCTCACATGACCATGGGGATGCACAAGTCCACATTACACAAGCAGGCTGCAAACCAGGGGTTCCGATGAATGTCCTTGATGAGTTCCCAGGAGACGTTAGCTGTCTGAAGTTGAGCTGGAAAATTCTCTCTGAATGCTGAAATCACTTCCCCTTTTTAGGCATTCAACTGATTGGCTAAAACGTCATTCATTGCTGACGGCAATCTCCTTGGATGATTGTAGATGTAATCAGCCATCTATGCAATCAACTCACTGATGATTAAAGTCTATAAATATCCTTGTATTATAATTAGCCCAGTGCTTGCTTGAACAAACAACTGGGCACAATAACCTGGCTGAGTTGACACATTAGCCTAACCATCACACTCAGGTTCTTAACACATTACACCTAGATTATTACAGCATCCTCCTAATTGACCTTAGATATGTCCACTTAAATCCAGCCTCAATATTCAAATTCAGTAAATATCACATTCATAATGCTACTCCTTCACTCAAAATGTACAATGATTCTCTATTTCTTCTCTCAGTTTTACCTTCATGGCCTGGTCCTTTGGTCATGTCTCATTTGCTTGTCTGATCTTATTTCTTTTTAACCGCATATTATCCGAACTCCATTCTGGTTCAGCTTATTTCCTCACTACCCCACACCCTTGTCTCCAAACCTTTGTTCATGTTTCTTTCACCAAGGATGCTTTCCTTCTCCCCTTCCCTCCTCAATTGAAATGGAACATTCTTAAAAATAGTATTTTAAAATAATACTATCTTAACAGCTGATACCACAGTTTCTTGTAGAGAGACAGTCACCTTTGTTTAGGAAACAAATAAAAACAAGATCTTGATAAGTTAATTGGGGGTGAAAAGTGAGATCTTCAGGGCCTGGGTCAGCAGCTCCTAAAGCAGAAAAGAAATAGCTAACTCCTTTGCGTTACAGAAGGAAAGAATTGGGAATGCTAGAGAGTAGGGGAGAGTAAAAGTGTGGGTCAAGCAACAATATTTAAGAACAGGGAGGTTCAATAGTCAATTTGAAATTATTTTCTTTGCTGTGATGGAAAAACTCTACACCATTTTTGCCAAACTTCACTTTCATTTGCTCCCTACACTAAAGCCTACTATGCGTGTTTTCTGTTAAAAATCACAGAAATGAACTGAGTACCACAAGTGCAATACAGCACAAAACATTGTTTTCACTTGAAATAGATTTTAAACTCCTTGAGGGCAGAGGTTACAACTCATATTCATTCAGAATTATCCACAGGGCCAAGCACGGGGCTGGGCAAGCACATCACCAGCTCGCTGTTGAAACTTGCCCTCAAGCAGATACTATGAGCAAGACCCAGGGATATTTACAACTGGCAGAGTAGATAACACTCAAATATAAGAGGAAAGTAAATTTTTACAAAATCTGTTTGTAGAGAGTAAGTTAAAACTGTTCTAATTTATAACAGGGGTTAGCAAAATTTTTCTGTAAAGAGGCAGGCAATATTTTAGGCTTTGCAGGCCGTGTTGTCTTTGTCTCAACTATTCAACTATCCATTATGGCACAAAAGCAGCCATAGACAACATGTAACAAATGACCATGGCTGCATTCCAATAAAACTTTATTTATGGACAATTAAATCTGAATTTCATATAATTTCCTTGTGTTATAAAATACTATTCTTTTAATATTGTTCAGTCATTTAAAAATAGAAAACCATTTTCAGCTTGCTAGCTGTATAAAAACAGGTGATGGGCCAAATCTGACTCTCGGGCTTTTGTGGGTGATCCCTAATTTAGAGAATCTATCTTGATTCCTTGTGTGTTTTATGAAGTAAGAATATCTCATTTGTGTTGACAGAAGTTTGTTGTTCACTTTTCTTTTTACCGTCAAGATTTTATTCTCTAATCTAGCATTTCAAAAGAGAGCAAGGACTATTCATTACAAATTTATTTAGCTATTTTTTATTGTCTTTCCCAGACTTCAGTGTAAGGTCATAAGGGCAGGAACATAACATAGGAGGTGTTACATGAATATAAATTGAATAAATGAACTGCCAACCATCATAACCTCTGTCCTGATTTTTGTAATGTCTGGTGTCTTATTGCATTTGAAATTCTTTATGTTTATGGGAGCTAGATAGTGCTGCTCCCTGTTAACAGTGACTTGTCCTTGTGGGTTGTGGCGGCATCATACATGTGGCACAGTCTTTGCTTTTTAGCCTAAACAAGTACTTTTAGAAGATTTTATAAGGAATTCAGAGTTTTCCCTTTCAAGTACACTAGTGTGGAGTGAGTTGCTATATGGCGTTTTGTGGGAAAACAGGCCCAGGCACAACAAAGATTTCAGCAAATGATTGTTTTATTACTAACACAGCACCAAGGGTCCAAAAGAGCAGGAGAAGAGGTTCCATCATGTGGGTCTCCTGTGGAAGCCAATTTCTCCATTCACAGTTGGGGGATGGCAATTCTGCAAGCCCCACCTTGGATCAGAGGGGAGGGACACTTGTGCTGCCCAAGGTTTGGTTATTTATACACTCTGGGAGAGGGTCCCTGCCACCTGGAGTCCCCACTCTGATAAGCAGCTAGAACTGCTTGTTCCAGGTTTTGGGTTCAAGGTACATTCAAGCTGTTCCTTTAGACCATTAACAACTTCTCCCACCCCATCTCAAGCTGTGGAATGGAAACATATTAAAACATCTGCACAGAATAGAAAAGTAAGCCCTGGGTGATGGACTGCTAGGTGTGTGTGTTACTCTCCTAGCAACTAGCCACTTAAATTCTTTTGAATAGTTGCACAAGGCTATGTAAGACTGTATTTGAATGGCTTTTTCACATATGGTATCTGTTAACAAGTTTACAAAATTAACATTGTATAAATGTTCTTCATTTGTTAAATGAAGAAAGAGGCATGTGTATTTGTATAAAGACCTACAGGGGCACCAACTGCCCCAGCCTTTGAAGACTCCTCAGTGTCTCCAGTGCTACTCCCTGGCAGGCCCAGAAGCGCCTGAGTTCCTGCAAATGCTGTAGGAGCGAGCATGGGGTAGAGAGTGGGGCTGGGGAGAGAGACAGGGGGCAGAACAGACAGACCTCTAGTTCCCTCCCCAACCTGCTCCCCATTTCAACCAGAGCAGGTCTTATTTTTTTTAATCTATTTTCTACTCTGGGGATTCCATACATAATTTGTTCAAAAATAGAGTTTCTTTGCTTTAAAAAAAAACAAAAAAACAAAACCTGAGAACCACTGATAATGATTTTAGGCTATCACCAAAAGCCCGTATTTCCCTTGAGCTATTAAAACTTTGAAGTGTATGTCAGTGCTATCAGCTAGCAAGGGCTCAAATACATGGATTGAGAGAGAATACATGCAGGGCATGATTATCCAAGCATTTGTGTATAAGTTGGCCCTATTTCAGAAACTGGGTTTTTTTTCCCCCAGATCTCTAGAACAGTTGGAGATTCTATTCCAATTAGTTCTTAAATGTATGTGCATTTGAATCTTTGCCAGTGCTGGAGAACTTAAAATGTATCTACATTAAATTTGTACAACATCCCTGAGCTTGGAATCTGTAATTTTAACAAAATTATATGAGCTTTTAAGCCAAAATTCTGAAGAATATTTTGTCTTCAGACTGAAAATAATGCAAAGTTATGGTGTTCTTACAGAAATTTCTGAAGTTAGAGCTTTACTTGCCTAGGGAAGAAATTCATAGTTCAGTATTTCCTGTTAGTTTATCTGAAGCCCAGAAAATCTCAAGTCCAATTCACATACTTCTACCCATGAAACTTTTTATTTTGCATTTTTCCCACCAGGGGTCATTTAGTTTTAAAATCTCATTAACTATTTTCATAAAGATATCGCAGTATACTGAAGGGATTATTGTAAACTTTTAAAGATCATTCTGATAATTCATTTTATGTTGATTATACCCCTGACTCACCAAGTTGCAACCCATTCTGTTCCAAATTTGTCCCAAAGGCCTAGAGGAAAAGAGGAAAGACACAAAAGGATAATGATACTGGAAAAGTGAAAATGCACTTTAGGAAACCCATTGAAAAAAGGCATAGATAGTCTCACTTCAAATGAATACAAATGTATTGGGTCCCTCAATAGTACCAAATACCTGATGGCCTGTGAATGTGTATCAATATGATTTGCCTTCTTATTGCTATATTGCATTGTGTTTGGAGAATATACCTTCTAATTTCCTCTAGTTTTAATATTTTTTTCTTTTTGTGAGTGGCATTTAATCCTTTTGTGTTAAATAAAAATATATATGGAGTTAGTATCACATTTAAAATAGTTACAGCAGTAAAGAAAATGTGAGATGAGGCGGTAAACAGTTACATTTGGTTTACTTAAAATGTCTTCCTTCTAGATGCTTGTGGTCTCTGAATGTCCCTCACACTACCACATTGGTAAAACTATTCGAAAGGCATACATCCTTTACCAGCAGTGTATTTTACCTTCTAGGTATGTATACTTAAAGGTTGGGGATAGACATTAATTAGAAAAGCTGTGTTGGTTTTGAAGTCTTTAAAACATGCAATGACTAAATCAGGAAGGGAATGTGTTTTTCCAACTGGAAGCAAAACTACCAGATGGCAGAAACAAGTAAAAGACAAGTTTTGGGCCCCAGCTGTGTAAAGGGTGATGGCAATTAGCATCAGTTTATTTTTTTAAATCCAGTCAATCTATTATGTAAATAAGTAAAATTATAATTTGGCAGGTTGACTTTTCTACCTTTTCCAACCAGTTAATATTTATGTCTCAGCCACAAAAGATTGAAAGTATAGAGTATGAATGACGGAAGGAAGGAAGGAAGGGAAGGGGGGGAAGGCAGGAAGGAAAGAAAGAAAAAAGAGAGAGAGAGAGGGAGGGAGGGAGGGTAGCAGGGAGAAAGGAAAAAAGGAAAGAAAGACTTGGTTGCTGGGAATAGTTGATTTTCCCCCCAGTGTCTGGTGCTCAAGATTATAGTGACTATAAACTTAGCTCAGCTAAAGAGGAAGAAAATCTATTTTCAGTTGACAAGCTTGTCCAGCAGATTATTAAGCAGTTTGGAGAACTTTTGTTTGTATTTATGTTCTCAAAGACAGAATTAGTCTTGATTGCGCATACTGAAATTTGAGAGAATTTAAGTGTTAAAAGGGAAAATGCAATGATTTTGGTAATATTCTGCCACTTTTCCACTACCCCACTCCCACCCTGAACCCCTAGTGGGGAAAATAAATATGGTTTTCAAGATTAATAATTGCTTTAGAAATATTCCTTAGTTAGAGCTCTATCAAGTTACAGTCAAAGTCAGAGGTTGGTAACTGCGGCCCATGAGTCAAATCTGACCAGCCCCTTGTTTTATATAATACCCACAAGCTAAGAATGGTTGGAAATATTTAAATGGTGGGAAAAATCAAAAGAATAATAGTGTGGAATTATATTGAATTATATGAAATTCAAATTTCAGTGTCCATAATAAAACTTTTTGAAACACTTCCATGTTCATTCATTTGCATATTGTCTGTGGTGGCTTTTCCACGACAACAGCAGGATCGAGTAGCTGTGACAGAGACTGTACGGCTGCAAAGCCACAGATATTTACTAAATGGTCCTTTACAGAAAAATGTTGCCAACCCCTGCTCTAGGATAGTCTTCTTCACAACCGATCTGTGCACTTTAAGGTAAAAGAAAAAAACAGCCCATTACTGACTGATTTAACCTAAATAATTTGGATGATTAGGCAACACTGTCTTATTGTGCCATACATGCCTGGCCCAGAAGATTGTGATTCAGTGAAGGAAATTAAAGAGTGAAAGAGTATCAGTATCACTGTGTTTGGAACGTATCTGAAGAGTTTATTTCCTGTATATGAGATGGGAACTGGTTTCAGTTTGATCTGGTGAGTTTCACCCTTCTTTACCAGTACTTACATCCCTAGTACTTGTTTTAAGCAGCTTTATTGAGATATAATTCATATGCCATACAATTCACCATTTAAATCATAAACTCAGTAGCTTTTGTTATATTCACAGATATGTGTAACCATCACCACAGTCACATTTAAAACATTTTCATCACCTCAAAAAAGAAACCCCATACTCTTTAACTATCATCCCCATTTACCCCTATTCCTCCAAGTTCTAAACATCCACTTTGTTTAGACTTTGGGTTGTTTGCACCTTTAGACTATTGTGATTAGAGCTGCTATAAACATTTGTATACAAGGTTTTGTGTGGACATGTTTTCATTTCTCTTGGATATATATGGGGCAGTGGAATTGCTAGGTCATATGGTAATTTTATGTATAAGTGTTAGAGGAGCTGCCAGACTGTTTTCCAAAGTGGCTGCACCATTTTACTGTCTCATCAGCAGTGTATGAAAGTTGTAAAGTCTCCACATTCTCACCAGGACAACTTGTCTTTTTTTATTATAATCATCCTAGTAGTTGTGACATGATATCTCATTGTAGTTTTGACTTGCATTTCCTTGCTGACTAATGATGTTAAGTATCTTTTCATGTGTTTATTGGCCATTCATATATCTTTCTTTGGAGAATTGTTTATTCAGATCCTGTGTCCGTTTTTTAATTGGGCTATTTGTCTTTTTGTCATTGAGTTGTAAGAGTTCTTTATATATTCTGGATTCTAGACCCTTATCAGATATGTAATTTATTAATACTTTTTCCATTCTGTGGGTTGTCTTTTGATTTTCTTGATAGTGTTCTTTGAATTTAAAGTTTTTAATTTTGATGAAGTCCAATTTATCTATTTTTTTTCTTTTGTTGCTTATGCTTTTGGTTTTATATCTAGGAATCCATTGTCAAATCTGAGGTCATAAAGATTTACTCTAATGTTTTCTACTAGGCATTTTTTTGGTTTTGTTTTTTAATTAATTAATTACACTTTATTTTTAGAGCAGTTTTAGGTTCGCAGAAGTTTTGTCATCTCAACAATATTAAGTCTTCCTTATTATAGTATGTTTTTCTGTTTATTGGGATCTTCTTTAAGGTCTTTCAACAATGTTTTGTTTTCAGAGTATAAGTTTTCTCTTAAGTTTATTCTTTTTGATGCTGTGTTAAATTAATTTCATTTTTGGCTTATTCAATGCAAATATATAGAAATACAATTGATTTTGTATGTTGATTTTGTACTTTTAAATCTTGCTGACTCATTTATTATTTCTAATTTCTAAATAAACTATTTCTAGTTTTTTAGTGGATTCCTTAGTATTTTCTATATAGAAGATCATGCCATCTGCAAATAGAGAAAGTTTTACTCCTTCCTTTCCTATACAGGTGCCTTTAAAATTTTTCTTTTCTTTCCCATTTACCCTAGCTAAACTATTAAAAATTTTGAATTAGAAGTGGCAAGAGCAGACATCTTTATCTTGTTCCAGATCTTAGTGGGGAAGCTTTAGGTTTTTCACCAGTAATATAATATTAGCTGTAGGTTTTTTATAGATGCTTTTTCAGGTTTAGAAAGTTCCCTTTTATTTCAGTTTGTTGACAGTTTTTATTATGAAAGGGTTGTTGGAATTTGTAAAGTAATTTTTTGCATCCTTTGAGATAATCACATGTTTTTTGTTTCTTATTCTTTTTGGAATGGTGTATTATGTTAATTGGTTTTCAGATGTTAAAACAACCTTGTATCCCTGGGAAAAATCCCACTTGGTCATGGTGCATAATTCTTTTAATATATTGCTGGATTCTGTTTGCTAATATTTTGTTGATGGTTCTTGCATCCATATTCATAAGAGTTACTAGTCTGTAATTTTCTTTTCTTGTAATGTCTTTGTCTTGTTTTCATACCAGGGTAATACTGGACTCCTAGAATATATTAGGAAGTGTTCTTTTGTCTTATATTTTTGGAGAGAGTTTGTGAAGGATTTATCTTAATTCTTCTTTAAATATTTTTTAGAAAACAATTCACTAGTGGAGCTATTTGGGCCTCTGTTTTTCTCTGGGGTAGTTTTTATTACTAATTCCACCTCTTTACTTTTTATAAGTAAAAACAGATTATCTGTTTTTTCTTGAGTCAGTTTCAGTTGACTGTGACTTTCAGGAATCTGTTTATTTCATCCAGGATATCTAATTTATTGGCATTTGATTATTCATAGTATTACTTTATAATTTTTTTAAAATTCCGTAAGATAGATAATAATATTCCCGCTTTCATTTCTGATTCTCAAAATTTGAGTCTTCTTTTATTTTTTCTTGGTCAACCTAGTTCATCTTCAATTTTGTTGATCTTCAAAGAACCAACTTTTGGTTTCATTGGTTTTCTATTATTATTTTTCTATTGTCTGTTTCATTAATTTCCATTCTAATCTTATTTCCTTTCTTCAGTTTGCTTGAGGATTAGTTTGTTCTTCTTTTCCTGTATATTAATGTGGAAGGTTAGATTAGTGATTTGAGATCATTCTTCTTTCTTAATATATGCATTTACAGCTATAAATTTCCCTTAAGCACTGCGTTAGCTGCATCTCATAAATTTTAGTAGATTTTATCTTCATTTTCAAAGTATTATCTAATTTCACTTTTGGTATCTTCTTTGATCCATTGATTATTTAGGAGTCTGTTGTTTAATTTCCACACATTTATCAATTTCCCAAATTTCTTTCTAGTATTGATTTTGCTTTAATTTTTGATTTTTATTTTTAAGGAAGCTTTAGATTACAACTCTCGATTTTAAATGTCATTCCATTATTCCAAATTCCTTGATATTTTCTTCTAAGTTTTTTGACATTTGCTTTGTGTCCTAGCATATAGTCTGTCAAAGAATATGTTCCATGTACACTTGTGAAGAATGTATATTCTGCTCTTATTGGGTAGAGTGTTCTGTAGATGTCTAGTTTGTATATAATGTTATGCAAGTTTTCAAAACTCATGTTGATCTTCTGCCTAGTTGTTCTATACATTATTCAAAGTGGGGTATTGAAGTGTCCAACAATTATTGTTAGGTTGTCTATTTCTTCCTTTGTTCTTGTCAGTTTTTGCATCATCTATTTTTGGTACTCTGTTGATAGATGCATATATGTTTATAATTGTTATATCTTCTGATGAATTGACCCACTTATCATTATTAAAAGTCTAGCTTTATATCTCTAGTAACTTTTTTTTTGTTTTAAAGTCTCTTTTGTTTGATATTATTTTAGTTATTCCATCTTTCTTTTGGCTGATATTTTCACAATGTATGATTTTCCATCCTTTTTCTTTCAATCTATTTGCATCTTTGAATATAAAGTGTGTCTTCTGTAGACTTTATATGGTTGGATCTTACTTTTCAGTCCAGTCTGACAATCTTTGCCTTTTGATTGGATTGTTTAATCCATTCACATTTATTGATTAGTTCAATTTATGCCTTCCTTTTTATTTTTTGTTTGAAATTTGTTTCGTGTCATTTTGTTCCTCTATTCCTCCTTTTAATGCTTTCTTTTGCATTAAGTGAATATTTTCTAAAGTAGCATTTAAATTTTTTATGATTTTTTTCACTATACTTTTAAAAATTATTTCCCTGGTGATTGCTCTAGGGCTTACCATATACATCTTAACAAAATGTTACCAAGTTAATTCCAGTGAGATATGGAAATGCTATTCTTATGTAATTCTATTTCCCTTTTTTGTGGTATTATTGTTATATATATTACTTTTCTAAATGTTAAAAATCCCAAAATGTATTATTATAATTATTACTTTATATAACTTTATGTCTTTTAAAGATGCTTAGAGAAGAAAGAAGAGCAAGTATATAATAGTAGCTTTTATTATTTTAACCTTATTTATCATTTCTGGTCCTATTTATTTGTTCCTGTGGATTCAAGTTACCACCTGAAGTCATTTCCTTATCCCAATACAGCTTTGCTCTTTGTTTTGGCAAAATATTACATTTCTATATGTTTTAGGCCCAACAATACACTATATATAGAATGATTTATACAATTGCTTTTATGTCAGTTAAGAAAAGAGAGGAGAATAAATATGCATTTATATTGTCTTCTATAATTACATAATTACTCCTATTCATGTTCTTTGTTTGTGTGTGTATATGTATTCAAATGGCTTTCAACCTTAAGAGCTGCCTTTAGTTTTTCTTGTAAGGTGTGTCTCTTAGCAAAGACTTCTCTCAGTTTTTGTCTGTCTGGGAATGTCTTTATTCTACTTCATATTCTGAAATATAGCTTTACTAGATATAGGATTCTTGTAATTTTTTTTTTTCTTTTAGCACTTTATATATGTTATCCCATTGCCTTCTGGCCTTGATTGTTTCTGATGAGAAGTCAATTGTTAATTTTATTGGTGTTCCCTTTTAAGTGACACATTGTTTACTACTTACTGCTTTCAAGAATTTCTCCTTGACTTTGACTTTCAACTTTTTAATTATGATGCATGGGCTTGTGCATCTCTCTGTGTTTATTCTACTTGGAGTTCTTTAAGCTTCCTGATATATGTAGATAAATGTTTTCCAGCAAATTTGAGAAGTTTTTTAGCCATCATTTCTTTGAATTTTTTTTCTGCTCCTTTCCTTCTCTCTTATTCTTTGGGTATTCCCATTACATGTATATTAGTGTGCTTAATGATGTTCTAGATTTCTCTGAGATTCTGTCTATTTTTCTTCAATATTTTTTCTCTTTTTTTTCAGACTGTATAGTCTTTATCAATCTATCTTCAGGTTCTCTAAATCTTTCTTCTGTCATTTCAATTTACTGTTGAGCCCCCTTGTCAAGTTGTCATTTCAGTTATTGTTCTTTTTAATTCCAAAATTTATATTTGAAATTATAATTTTATATATAAAAATTTATATTTTTAATCTCTTTATTTAAACCCTCTATTTCATATGATATTGCCATCAAACCTTCCATTACTTCTTTAACCATGGTTTCCTTTAGTTCTTTGATTATATTTGTAATGGTTACTTTGTCATGCTGAGCTTAATTTCAGCAACAAGTAGCTGTAAATAGCATGAGAAATGCTGATATCCTGCCCCTCCAAGGATGATGGCCCTCCAACTGAGAGGAAAGGAAGCTCTGTTTTCTTGGATGCACCAGTGCGGAGAGTTTCTGTCTTTTTGCACTGAGAACGGAGAGAGAGGGAGCAGATCTTGGCTCAGATACCACACATTCTGTCTGTTCTTACCAATTTTTAGTATATTTTCTTGAATAAACACTTCTTCATTTGCATTATGACCTTTAGACCATTACCCCACTTTAACTATTTTTCAAAAAATAATCTTCACCAGTTTTTCTGGGGAGTAAGTCTACAGAACTCCCTGTGGTGTCATACTAGAAGTAGAATTCGGTTTTATCCATTTATAAATCATATCTATATCTGTATCTATGTGTGTATATACATATATACTGCAATAATATATTATGTACAATATAATATATTAAAAGATACATTTTAGAATGATGATATAATTTCAAAAAAAACTTTTTAAAAGGCACATTATATTTGTGAATGGTTTATATTATATGTGACTACAATTGTATATTTTTAATGAAAGTAATGTGACAGAAATGCTTCCTTATTTTTAAAGTCTTCTTGTTCAATTTATTTTGATACTTGGTTTATAATTGCTGTCTTAGGTGGAAATATACCTAACAAAGAAGAGTAGCTTTATATGGAAAAAGTGTATTTCTGGATATACTTACTAAATTACTTGTCAATCCTAGAAATCAATTAAATAGAGACTTTTGTCGAAATCTGTCTCATAAATTTCCATCTTCCATTATGCTCATCACTTGCTTTTGCATACTAATTGGATGGTTTTACATTTTTATGTTTCTAACAAATGGACCCAAAACCTACTGAAACTCTTTACTTGTAAGATTTTAAACAAATTATAAAATACTGTTTTCAGATTTTTAAAATGTGCAGAATTTTTTAACATGAAAAATCACATTGTTTTTGGCCATAAAAATTGTATAATAATAGAAACATTTTCATATATCTGTTTTCAAATATTCTTTTCATAGCACAATTTTTTTTTTTTTACCAATAACTTTCCTTTAAAAAATCAGGTGATTTCTCATCTTTTACCTTTAAAGAACAGATTAGGTATGTTTATGCATTTGAAAATATCTTTTGGATAGCATATTACTTACTTCAGCAAATTATTATCTCTGAAAAAGAGAAACGTACACCATTTTAAATCTGGAAGTTCTTTTAAGTAGGAAATTACCAATGAACTCTTGTTGGAATGGAAAAAACCACTATCATCTGCTAATATCTTTACAAAGTATTAGGATTATACTATATTTTCAATGTTTTGTTATTATATAATTAATTTTATTGCTGATATGTTTTAGCATTTATTCATTCCTGACTCCAATACTTTGCTTGTCATTTTGACCTAGAATCATTTATTATTTATTTATTTATTTATTTATTTTTAATGTGAAAATGATTCATAAATGATTATATTCCACAAACACTGTTTGATCACTTTCCATATTACAGAATTATATCAGATGTTTTGATATATTGAGTCATAATCTATAGAAACTTTCATGAATTTCTTTGTGTATTTAATTTCATAGAGTTTTACCAAGTAATGTCCTAACCTGTAAAATTTATGATATAGAAGAACTCATATCATGTTATATTAAGAGATTTAAATTACTGGAATATGCTAAATAACATGTATGTGCACCAAGCACAGATACTGAGTTTTTTTTTTCAAGTCATTAAAAAAAAATTTATTCTGATCAAAGTAGCGGTTCCACCTCTCATAGTTTTCTGACAAATTTTTTAAATGGAAGCCATTGACTGTTGAGATTATATCTTATCTGATATAGCTTTCCTTTACTAACTCAAAACAGGAGCTCTGTGTGTTTCAGAATCTAGCAAATACTTGAGAACACATAATTTGAGAACACATTAGTAACATCTGTACTTCCACACAGCTGTATGTCAAATCTCCAATATTGCATAATTTGCTCTAATGCTTGTTTCTTAAAGTCTTGAGCAGTGTTTTCCAGCAATGCCTGATGAAAGAGGAATGCATTTTATTTTTTCATCGTTTGGTTTTCTGGTTATTATTTTAGTTGTTTTTACTGTGACTGAAAGAAGACACTTCTCTAATAATATGTGCATTTGGCTTTTCATTATTAAGTTTAGAAAATCTTAAAGAGGCTTGTGAACATTTATCAGTAAGATTGGGGAAATTTTGTAAAGCACTGGACTGAGCATCTTATGACTTAAACATCATTAATAAATTGTGGAGGTTTCTCTTCATGTTCTAAAATTTAATTTTAAAAGGATTTATTGATAGCAATGGCTGTATACAATCACTAGCTGGTATCTCAAAGCAGAAGGTACACATAGGGTGAGACTTGTCCTTGACAGTCATGGATGTATATATCCATATTTCAAAAAGAAATCTTGGTGATTTCATTTTTAGGGAGGGCTGGCATCTTGTTAGATGTAATTACATCATCATTGTTTTTACCTTGTATTGGGGCTGCCAAGAGCTTATACAAGGAATAGAAATGTCACATCTGCCATTTTCTTACTGTTTGCCTATATCTGCATTATTAGTTCTATCTTTATTCTCTGGTTTCTTTAAAGAAATATTTTTAAGCTGTTTATTACTTTCGTGAAAGTTGCCATCATTAAAAGTAGAGAATAAAACTGTAAATTCCCTTTCCCAGCACATGTGAGCCATAATACAATGCATTACATTGAAAGTGAGTGAATGAGGATAAGCACCATGTTAACCCCTGTTCTCCCACCACCACCACATTGTAGTAAAGGTGTAAAGGTGGTGTAGCCATTTGGCAGTTTGATGTAATTATGAATTCCAAAAATATATATTGGATTATGCCTGTAAACTGGTATGCTAATGTGGGCATGATTAGGGCGTTAACTGGGCCACGTCAGTAGGACATTGAGCCCTACCCCTTGGTGGGTGGGGGAATCAAATATAAAAGGCATGGCAAGAACAGAGTTGAAGCAGTTTTGATGTTGGAGTTTTGATGTTGGTGAGAAGGCCCCAGGATAGAGACGAGCCATTCGCCTGAGAGTTCACAGCTGACCTTGTGGAGAGAAGCAAAGCCTAGAAAGCCTAATAGTCTACAGCTGACTTTGTGGAGGAAACAGAGGCACTGAGCCCGGAGAGAAATGCAGCCCCAGGAAGAGAGAAACTCAAGAAGCCTGAACCCTGGCAAACGTCAGCAACTGTCTTGCTCCAACATGTGGCAATGGACTTTGGTGAGGGAAGAAAGTTATGCTTCATGGCCTGGTAACTGTGGACTTCTACCCCAAATAAATACCCTATATAAAGACCAACCCATTTCTGGTATTTCGCATCAGCACCCCTTTGGCTGACTGATACAGGTGGTTAAATACATTAACCATCGTTTAATATATTTTCCTAACATAGTGACAGACTCACTAATGGAAAGAATGAGGGCTCCAATGTGTTTCTGAATATTGAACTCTAATAGAATCTAATTTCCAATTTCAAGAAAAAAAATAAAGAGAACTCCTTGTTTTTTTCCTGCTCCCATCCTCCCTGCAACCTCTACCTCATGATGGATTGTCTTAAGCATCCCCTGGAAATGCACCTGCTTTGGGAGAGCTTGGGGGAAAAAACTCACAATTCAGGAGTTTTTTGTTTGTTTTGTTTTTTGTTTTATAGTTTAACAAAGTTTAATGTAGAAAAGGGAAAGAGAAAAGTTGGTAAAAGTAAAAAATCTTTTGACTTTCTTACAAATGGTATCCTTGTAATTCCCCATCATTCAGATCATGAAAAATTTTTCCAGGAAGGATAAAACGATTGAAGGTTTTGCTTCCTATATAACTTCACATGTCAGAATCACTTCCAGATCCTGGTCTGCTGTCATCTGGCCCATCACACTCCTTGCCCCAGTCTTCATAGATGCTCCTATCATGAAATCATCATCACATAGGATACTCCACCTTGGGCCCTCTTCTGATTTCCTTTCAGCCTGTTTGGTTTTTGAGTTCCTCCTAGTAGAACTTTTCTCATTTGTCCTTCCATCCATTCCTCTAAGAACACTGATGAAATCTTTCTTAGAAACCGTTGATATC